>SNQJ01S0033209.1:28120-56981 GCA_010110895.2 Picea sitchensis
CTTCTTCTTCATTGTTGCCTACACCTTGGGTGAAACATCCCCAATATCGTATGGCTAGATTAGTTATGTGTTAATGATTTTCTTATGCTCACATGGCTAAAATTCTCTAGAGGTAGATATCATACACATACTAGATCTTAGCTCAACAAATGTTTTGCCGCAATCCAGTGCACACTCCTAGGCTCCACCATGTACTGGCTGAGAGTGTTCACGAAAAAACAAATATTTGGTCTAACGTTGACCAAATACATCAAGGAACCAATCAACAGATGGTATCTCGTAGCATCCACCAACTTGGAATCTCAAGCACTAAGCTTCTTCCAGTTGATGACCATAGGTGTCGACATTGATCTATAGTCCTCCATCTGAAATCATTTCAGAATATCTGTTGCATACTTCCCCTGTCCCAGAAAGACGTGCCCATCCTCCTACCAAACCTCCATGCCCAAGAAATAGTGCATCAGTCCAATGTCCTTCATCTCAAACTCTAATGCAAGGCCCCGCTTGCAATCAACTATGAGATGCTCCCCTCCAATGATGAACAAATCATCAACATATAGTATGAGAATGAGTGTATCCTCTCCCTGAATAATGTAGTAGAGGTTCAGATCTACCTCACTCTTTTCAAACCCCGTCTGAAGCAAGTAGGAATCAATCCTCGAATACTAAGCTCGAGGAGCTTGCTTCAGTCCATACAATGCCTTTTTCAAGAGGCACACATGGGACTCTCTCCCCAACACCTTGAACCCCTGTGGGTGCTCAATGTATACCTCCTCCTCTATGAAGCCATTCAGAAATGCATTCTTCACATCCATCTAATGGATCTTCCAACCCATCTCTACTGCAATGGCCATAATACTTCGGCTAGAAGTATATCTCGCAACTGGTGCGAACGTCTCATCATAATCAATTCCCTCGATCTGAGAGAATCCTCTCACCACAAATCGAGCCTTGTGTTTCTCTATGCTGCCATCTGCAGCATACTTAATCTTATACAACCACCTAGAAGTCACCATTGACTTCCCTTCAGGTCTAGGCACCACCTCCCACACACATTGTGCATAATGGAGTCATACTCCTCCTGCATGGCCTCTCTCCAAACCTGTTGGTTTGTTGCCTGCGCAAAAGTAGTGGGCTCGGAATCTGTGATGCTCGTCACCATAGCTAGGTATGAACCAAATCTCTCTGGCGCTTTTCTCTCTCTCATCAACCTCTGGGGCTCCCCAGCATACTTCTTGGCTTCCTTCAGGGCCTCCTGAAACCATATCGATTTCGTCTTCCCTGAAGTAACCTTCTCTGGAGCAGTCTTCTCATGCCCCTTAGTCTCATCCATAGATCTCTGCAAAGTAGTGTAAGATCCTAAAGCACGTGCACCTCATGTCTGTATACAAGGCATTTGTGAACTTGTAGTTGCACTGGGTGGACCAATCACCCCTGAACTCAGTGTACTCGACACTTTAGGCTGTGTCCCCTTAGATGCATCACTTTGTATCTATGGGACCTCCTCAGCTCGGTCTCTCAAATCAAGAGATCTCCTAAATGCTCTATCCTCCTCGAATCTGACATCTCTCCTCACAGCCACTCTCCTTAGTGCTGGAATGCAGATCCGGAAGGCCTTAGAGACCTTTGAATATCCAACTAGGATCCCCTTCTCTGCAGTGGGATCCATCTTTGTCCTCTTCTCAGAAAGGACATGAGAGACCATCAAACACCCAAATGTGCGAAGGTTCTCAACATCATACCTACTACCAGTGAAGGCCTCCTCAGGAGTCATCCTCCCCAAAGCTCTATGGGGACTCTTGTTGTGCAGATATACTACAGTACTACAAGCCTCTGCCCATAAGTAAAATGGCAATTCCTGATCATGGAACATCGATCTCGTTGTACCAACTATGGCCCCATTCTTCCTCTCTGCAACCCCCATTCTGCTGCGAGTTGTAAGGAATGGTCAACTTCCTCCTGATACCCTGCTAGGTGCAAAAGTCTGCAAGCTCTATGGAGGTATGCTCACCTCCATTGTCCGAACGCAAGACCTTGATATTTCTTCCTATCTGGTTCTCCACAAAAGCTTTAAACTCTTGGAACCTATTGAAGACCTCACTCTTGGTCTTCAGGAAATAGATCTAGGTCTTTCTGGATTGGTCATCAATGAAAGTCACATAGTACTTGTTATCGCACAATTTGTAGGTTGGGCAAAGCCCGACCCAATCCACAATACAGCGAGAACTATGGGAATACCTACCCATTGTCACCTTAGATAGGTACTCCCCTCTCTTTAGAGATGATGAGATCACCTCAAGGGGGGAATCCTAGGTGACCCTAGGGGAAATGAGATGGAGGATGAAGAGATGTTGAGAGGAACCCCTTAGGTCAATGATGGAAGAAGTGTGAGGGATTGGAAATGAGTCTTGATGATGGTAAATGGTTGCCAAAGACTGGATTACCTCCACCAAAGTGTTACACTTGCTCGAGACAAGACAAACAATTGAGATACAAGCCCAAAAATGAAGTGGACAAGCAAGAAAAGCTTGCTGTCCTATATTGCAGCAGTAAGCAAAAATATATATATATGCGAGAATAATAGCTAGTTACTGTAGATTTAACCATCAAAATTACCAAATAGTTATTAGACAATGAAGTACTAAAACAGTGGATAACTTTCCAATACTTAAGCATGAACTTTAACGGTGAATTAGGGCTGGTAGATGAAGTTATCAGCAAAGTATTATGGAATCCTTATGGCTGTAGCAAACAATTGCTACAGAAGCAAGATTCAACCATCAAAAATCACAAGTAAACCACCCAAAAGATGCACAATGATTAGTAGATTACTATGGCAGCTTCTTAGCAATTTATGACGGTTAAATAGTGAGTAAGAGAAAGAAATTTAAATGAGTTTTCTGCAGCCCTAATGGCTGTAGCATAAGTTTGTAACAGCAATAAGATGTACTTGGCTAAGCTAGATGCCCTAGTGGCTCAAGCAAGCTAAAAGCATGTAAGATTGATCCCACTTTAGACAATTGAAATATCTCAACAAAACACATTATCCAATGCAACTATTTTGTTTCTCCAATGCAATTTTCAGATTAGTGCCTTTAATCTATTGGGTAAATGGAGTCTTGGTTATAAGAGTTGGATCTACAATATCTCTAGGGGTGTAGGCCCTTCTACTCCCTAGAGCATGTAAAACCAACAAAGGTAAACATGCATTCGAACTTGTTATTTTTGGCACACTAGTTGTTTGCTTTAGTTAGCTTTAGAGCTTGCATGCACATGCAATAGTTAAGCTCACTTAACTTCTAGCTTTTCCTAGCTTTTAGGCATGATCCGTGGCATGCCATTGCATGGCCCCCTTTCTCGGATCTTGACTCTAGCAGACATTGCATTTATATTGCATCATTGTTCCTATTTTATTAGGGGAGTTAATATAGAGTATATTACACTTTCACAGATTGGCGTCTTCCTTGATATTCGATTCTTCTCTTTCAAACTCTAGATCATGGCACAATGTCACAAAAAGGAGAACCTTCACTAGCAAACTCAACTATAGCTTAGTAATAATAAATTAATATCCTTGCTAGGGTTCCTAAAGGATAGACAAAGCAAGGAATTAAATACTTACCAAACTAACAAAGGAAATAAAAGAGGAGTTACCCCAAAACAATTTCCTTCCAAGTGATAGACTTTACCCTTCCATGGATCAATTTTGCTAGCTTTGTAGAAGACTTGAAAATCCACAATCAATCTTTATACACCAAATAGCAAGCAAGGGAGAAGAGCTTCAAGAATTGACACCAAATAGTTATGAATCCCACAAAGAAAGAGCCCTTGTATATCACATATACTCCAAGAAAGATATGTCAATTAAGCTCCAAAAATCGAACCATGAGTACAAATGGGGAAGGGATGCTCTTTATATACAGTCTAGCTAAACTTCCTTTACAATAAAATAATAATATCTCATGTGAAACCCTAGATCTAGCCTAGGGAGGAGTAAAGAATTATTTACTTCAATTAATTATTCAACAATACACAAAATAATGAAGTGGTCAAGGGCAGATGTAAAAGTCCTCAACAAACGTATGCCCAAGAGAGTGAGTCATCCCGATCAAAGAAGGAAGAAGTTGAGTCAAATCTACAACATCTAGCTTCCAAAGACCTCCAAGTTGACAAATCCACGACCAACTCCTCAAAGAATGAAAACCTCCTAGATCTTCTCCAATGTGGATGTGTAGCTCTCCAAGGTGAAATATGCCAACCAACAATGAATAGAAGCCCCCAAGAATGGATGGCCTCCAATAGGTGCATAAAACATGGGCCATGTGGTCTCAAGAGCTAGGGTTCTCTTCACCATGGGCATTTATCAATAATGATCTCCCCAAATAACCAAAACACTCAAGAAAAAGAGGTGGGACGTTCTTCAAACGAGTGGTCAAAATTGTGGCGAAAATTCTATCGTGACAAATTTTAAAAGCACCATAATTGCATCATGTTTTGTCATAATTTCTATTATGATCACATTTTGGAGATCCTGTGGCCACTTTGCATCTAATGGCATTATTTTGGCTAAAATCTAGGCACTCTTTCAAAAGATAATTGCTCTTGAAGCTAGGTCACCCTCAAATTATGCAATGAATCCTAGATCTAGGGTTTGGAACCTCCTAGATCTTCTCCAATGTGGCACGTCTTCAACTATGAATGCAAGCAAGCTTTTTCAAGATGGGTGCCTCCTCAAGATAGGGATTGAAACCATGAAGAACCTCCTCAAGAGACTTGGGGCATCTCCCAAGGTGAGACATCCCATGATAAAATGAGCAAAGTAACCTCCAAAGTGGACATCATTGTCAAATCAAGCAAGTGGATCCATGATACAAGGCCTCAACATGTGAAATGTCAATAACACTCAACCATCTCCATGAAAAGAAAGGATGGCACCCTTTAATCCAATAATATGCCTCAACATGTGTGCACAATAATCCCCAAAATGGCACATGTGGACCAATAAAGCATGAGGAATGGTGGATCCAAGTAAGAGTGAGTCAAAATATTCCATAAATCCATATGCCAAGTCATCAAGAGCCCACTCAACTCATCCAAGAGAAGGACAACCTCATCAAAATATGCATAAGGTGATGATAAGTGTGCACGTGCCTCCAAATGTGGGCCAAAGAAGAGTAGCGCTCTAGGTGGTACCTTGCTCCATGCTACAAGTAATCCATCTACATGTGAATATCATCCATAAGAGCTAGGGCATTGGAGAAAAGGAGCCCTAACCATGCCCATGTTAAGTAACAAACCATGAAGCCAACCAAATGACCAAGCCAATGCAATGTCCACTTAACCCAAAAGTGCTAGGGTGTTTCACCAAGGGATCCATACATCGTCATGTCCAATCATCTAGCAATGAGTGGAGACTAGAACACCACATGATCAAGTGTAATGCTATCTCTATGATAAACATGTATACCAAGTATTAAATCACCAATATCCACTTAACCCAAAAGTGCTAGGGCGTTCCACCAAGGGATCCATACATCATCATGTCCAATCATCTAGCAATCAGTGGAGACTAGAACACAACATGATCAATTGTAATGCTATCTCTATGATAAACATGTATACCAAGCATTAAATCACCAAAACCTCTAGCACATCATCCATGTCATCAACAATCCATGGAACCAAGTGAACACCCTAACCATCCAAAGCTCCTTGTGATGAAAATCACGACGGTAGTGAACAAATTCACTAGTATAGACCTCATGCAAAATGAGGGGTAGCAAGGCCATCTTTCATCTCCATGAAATGCTATGCATAGAATGCCATCTTAGGCTTAAGCCCACTGGGTGGATCTACCCTATTGACTTGAGTGTTATGTCTATAAATGTCCTCCCTAATGATCTTGTTCAGCTCTTTCTTGTTATGTCTATAAATGCCCTCCCTAATGATTTTATATGCTGGAAAATAACAATGGTATATGAGTAAATTAGGCTTGCTTATCATTCAAATTGCTCATGTAACCAATGAGATCAACCATTGACATTCATTCAAATGAGATGTGGAAATGCTAAACAATGTTCTCATTCACCATTAAACTTTTAGCATATGAAGTATACACATTCAACGAGATCAAGATGGAATAGTATCAACAGAGAATTTAATTTTTTAAGCACGTAACCATGAAAGAAATTCATCACTCATTGAAACATTCCACCATATTAGAGAACCATTCCAAGAATTACCGTGTGAAAGCTTATTAACCCACTGCTGTAATGTATATTAGAATTTATGACAGTGATATAGATCAGATTTCATGTGGAAATGTCATCAATTATTAACCTTGAAAAGGGGCTCATTAACCATAAGATGCAAAGAAACTGAGAGCATTAGTTAATGCTGTTATGTATTTAAGTTTATGTCAGCAAGTACCCACAACCTTGATTAGGAAGCATTTAGATGAAATATCAGTCCATAAACAGTATCATAACACCACAAAAAAGAACGGAAACAATTCAAACTTGAAGATTTAACTGCATTCTTAAGTGCTAGTGTGATTAAGTGGACTGTTTGTAGAATTTAAATGTTGTAAAATATGTACCAACAGTGAGAAAAGTGTGCCTCAATGTGTGTATTAAGGTTGATTTAAAATTGTGTCACATGCATTTATATGCCATTAAAGTTAGATCCACATCATACATATCAAATCTTTGCATCAAGATGAAAATTGCCAAGTGTTGCAAAGATGTGAAGATTTATGCCAAATCATTGAAACCCTTATCAATGAAAACAACCTCAAAGGAGGAAGAAGATATAAATTGTATGGATTCCAGCCACCCCCACCCAAATTATATCTTCACGACAAATGGAGAAGCTAATTCGAAAAGGAGCACCAGTTTACATTGCACAGTGCCATCAAATGGAGATATTAGCATCAAAAGTAGTCCACTATCAACACCCAGAGATGGAAGCTTTAATCCAAAAATATGACGAGGTATTCCAAGACTTACCTATGAAGCTGCCACCGGAAAGAAAGATAGAACACATGATCGAGGTTAAACCAGGCTCAGCACCGGTTAATATCAAACCAAACCGATATCCTCACCACCATAAATCAGAGATAGAAAGACTAATTCAAGACCTATTAAAGTATGGGGTTATTACAACGAGTAGGAGCCCATATGCAGCCCCAATAGTATTGGTTTGGAAAAAGGATGTATCTTTCAGATTATGCATAGACTATTGAGGCCTAAACAAAATAACTATAAAAAGCAAGTTTCCCATTCCATTCATAGATGAGATGTTGGACGAACTCCATGGAGCAAAATATTTCTCAAAATTAGATCTGAGGTCAGGGTACTATCAGATCCGAGTAAGGTTAGAAGATGTGGCAAAGATTGCTTTCCGAGCTCACAAAGGTCACTATGAATTCAAGGTGATGCCATTTGGGTTAATCAATGCCCTTGCTACCTTCCAAGCAACTTTGAATAAACATTTTCAACCCTACCTAAGGATGTTCGTACTAGTCTTTTTTGATGATATTCTTATCTACATTAAGACATGGAAGGAGCATCTTAAGCATTTGGAGCAAGTACCCTGTTGTTGAAAATGACAATAAAGTAATTTGTTTGGAGAAAGAAATCGTAGGTATTTACATCCTAAACAGAGTTTTCCAACTAATCTTCCTATGAAATTTTTCTCTGCCATTCATCTTTCTTCGACTGCCCCCCTATGCTTAATATTTATTCATTTGAATATGTATGATGCAAAGCATTGCCAAAACATGTTTACAAACTTGATATTTATAGATTCAAATGTTGTTTGACCAATGGAATGCATCCATCTTCTATGGCATCGGTTTTGAATGTTACATAATTATTTTCTTCAATCCTTTGGCAAGTTGAATGGAATAATTCTGGAAGTAACAGTGAATGACAATTCAACTGTTGTGCCTTTTGTTTCTGCAGGTTCTTCTACATGAAGGTGGAACGCTTCTAGTCTGTGTCAATTCTGCCCGTGCACTGAACGATCCTACTTGGTCATGGACCCATGATTTAAGAAGAGTAGTAGATGATTTGGTGGCATCAATATCCAACATCTTGAAGCAGTTCTCCTCTTCCAATAATGTTCAAGCAGCGCCATCATAATTGCTAACTAGTCTTTGTTTTATTTTCATTATTTTGTCAATCTTATTTCCTAATTTATTTGTATATGCTAGTTGGAATGTGCCATTTGTCCCAAGGCTATTAAGTTCAAATTAGAGCATTAAAATTGTAATAACTTTTTTGAACTCAATCTGTAGCTGTGTATTTGGGATCGCCATGTATCTGATAATTTTTCAACCAATAATCACATCTTTTCAGGTAGGGTTGTTATCTTCATAGCAACCAAGTGAATAACCAATAGATATGATGGTATCAATCAATATTGATTGTGTTATTGTAATTTTAGTCCTTGGGCAATCAAACCTAAAAATTGGATTTAACGAAATAGTGAGACCTTGGAAGATAAATACAAAGGTGATGTCAGGGAATCCTTGCCCCATCAAACTATACATTTTATGACAAGTTAAAAAATATGAATGTTTTCAAGCTATATTACTTAAATGTACAGCATATGACTAAGCAGCTTCAAAACATGCATTTGTTACAAAAAATGAATATCAGTGTTGTTGTATTCATCTCTTTTGTATTGTAGTATTTGTTGTATTAATGGAACTCATTACCACCCAAATGCTCACTTCTTGTGATAAAGTCCTAAAGCGCAAGTAGACCTTAGAGAAACTAAGAGAGGCTACCCATTGTCACCACAGTAGCTCCCTCTCTCACTTTAGGCTGGCTCTCATCTGGCACAAGGGGTATCCCTGATATAGGATTTCTAAAGATTATGCAATTTGGGCTCAAGGTCGAATGGAGAAGTAACTTTAGCAAAATAGAAATTGTAGAATAGATTTTGTAAATAGGATGATGGGTGAATCAAGATCCTTCGTTTGGGAGGAGATACAAACTCATCCTTTTTGGCTCTCGTTCCCAAAGAAACCAAACCCTCCTTTTCCAGAGTATGTCTCATCTCCCTCTACAACTCCTCTTATAAAATCTTGACCAAAATCATTCCAACCAGACTCAAAACCATCCTACCCAAATTGATCTCCCCTAACCAAGGTGGCCTCATGCATGAGGAAGATAACAGACAATATTGTATTGGTCCAAGAAGCAATCCATTCAAGCTTCAAAGCAAAAGAGAAAGGTATGGCACATGTGGAACAATAAAGCATGAGGAATGGTGGATCCAAGTAAGAGTGAGTCATAATATGCCATAAATCCATATGCCAAGTTATCAAGAGCCCAATCAACTCATCAAAGAGAAGGACAACCTCATCAAAATATGCATAAGGTGATGATAAGTGTGTGCGTGCCTCCAAATGTGGGCCAAAGAAGAGGAGCACTCTATGTGGTACCTTGCTCCATTGTACAAGTAATCCATCTACATGTGAATATCATCCATAAGAGCTAGGGCATTGGAGAAAAGGAGCCCTAACCATGCCCATGTTAAGTAACAAACCATGAAGCCAACCAAATGACCAAGCCAATGCAATGTCCACTTAACCCAAAAGTGCTAGGGCATTCCACTAAGGGATCCATACATCGTCATGTCCAATAATCTAACAATGAGTGGACACTAGAACACCACATGATCAAGTGTAATGTTATCTCTATGATAGAGATGTATACCAAACATTACATCACCAAAACCTCTAGCACATCATCCATGTCATCAACAATCCGTGGAACCAAGTGAACACCCTAACCATCCAAAGCTCGTTGTGATGAAAATCACGACGATAGTGAAAACATTCACTAGTATAAGCCTCGTGCAAAATGAGGGTTAGCAAGGCCATATTTCATCTCCATGAAATGTTATGCATAGAATGCCATCTTAGGCTTAAGCCCACTAGGTGGATCTACCCTAGTGACTTGAATGTTGTGTCTATAAATGTCCTCCCTAATGATCTTGTTCAGCCCTTTCTTGCTTGACAAGAGATGGTCAGGGGCATTCAAGGAGTATCCTAAACACGGGGACGTTATCCATCAAGATGCCCACTGACTATAATTGGCACGTAACCTTGACAAACTGACAATGGACTCGTCAGTGGGACCCATTAAAGGCAATGGTCAAGGCCTCCAAGGAGCAATATGCAAGGTAAGGGTACCACTCTCTACTAGCCACGAATCAACAAAGATCCAAACTTGATAAAGTAGTGAAACTAGAGCAACACTGGCCTCAACTCGAAAAGGATGAGTAGCAAACTTGGCCTCGATGATGTGCTAGGGAATAGTCCTCTTACAATAGATGATGCAGTGGAGTAGTAGAACCTGAACCCTCTCTATCCTAAACCAGGAACCAATCCTCCTCTATTGGACTCAGTCGCCAAACCTCGAAGCCATACATAATTGTGGGCTTGATAATGCTTTCTGGAAGCTCTATCTTGGGTTGAATGACTTGGAAGTGGTACTTAAAACACTGTAGCTCTAGAAGGGCTAGGGAACAATATCCCTTATTGATCTGAGGTTGAAGTGTAAGTCTCAATCTAAACCAAGGCCCAGGAAACGGAAAACCCAAGTGTAGGTAGTGGTGATCTCAATCTCCTCACGCTGAAAGTAGAAATGGAACTCCAACAGAATACTCTTCAAGCCATTGAAAATCAAAACCTTGGTTTTACCAAGGTTGACCGTCAATTGTCGAAGATGACAAAACTTGGCTAAGGTGCCTCTCTATCTCTAGAGGCCTTCCGCAATAGAAGCTAGGAGGACCACATCTTTGACGAAGAGTAGGACGGATATCAAGACATGGTGAAAGAGGTAGTCATCCTCAAGCTGGAAATGCTCCTGCAAAGGATTCTAGCTTGCTTGTGTGTCCCAAACAAAGGGAGTGAAAGAGGACAACCCTACTTCACACCAATCGTACTCCTAATAAACTCCAACAAACCATGCAATGTGTGGAGCTGGCCCAATACACACTCATAGAGGGAGATAATAGTACTGAGGAGAGTCTTAGATATTCCAATATGTTGATGATTATATCTTCTTGAGAAATCCTCCAGGACACAGACTGAGTGAGTCGCCCTGTGAGAGAGCCCATGAGTTGGGTGTGCCCATGAGATGGGTGTGTCGTTCCTCTCTGAGACTGAGATCGAACACTATGTGCTCTTGTGTGGGGTGAGGATTCCCATGTGATGGGTGAGTCGTTCCTCTCTGAGACTGAGATGAAACGATGTGTATGCCCCTATGTGGGGTGAGGATGCTCATGTGATGGGTGTGTCGTTCCTCTTTGAGATTGAGATGAAACAATGTGTACCCCTGTGAGGGGTGAAGGTGCCCATGTGATGGGTGTATCGTTCTCCTCTGTGTAGAGAGTTGAGACGATGTGGTACTCCAGATGATTCTCATGTGAGACTCAGTGAGATAGAGATCTGTTGAGAAGGACATCCCTGTGGTTGAGCACAGGTGGACATGCCCCTAGTGGTTGAGCACTAGTGGGTGTGTGAGATCCCTTGCTATATTGTCTAAGAGTAAGATTTACCTGTAACCCTAATTGTGATGTAAAGGGTATAGGTCGGCTCCACCATAAAGTGAAAGATAATTAATGTAAAAGATAATTAATATTGTAATTATGAATTATATTCTGAGTTATTAAGGTCGGCCTTGTTGTGCCAATAGACACCACATTTGATGTGTCCAATCAAGTATAAATAAAGGTGATTTCCCCATTGAGGAAACACAACACACATGTGATTTTGGAAATTTCGACAAGTACATAGATTTAATTGCAACCCTAATTGTGATGTAAAGGGTAATCGTGTCCGCTCCACCATAAAGTGAAAGATAATTACGTGTGATACCAATATTGCAATTATTAATTATATTCTCGAAAGTTATTATACGGGCCTTGTTGTGCCAATAGACACCACATTTGATGTGTCCAATCAAGTATAAATAAAGGTGATTTCCATTGAGGAAACACAACACACATGTGTGATTTTGGAAATTTACTAAGTACATATTCTAAGGCTAAAGTGCACACCTCTTTTGGGCACAGCTTCTGGTTTGAGAACCCTTTGTGTGCTAGGTCTATGGTGGGAGATCTTTTCCTTGAGAATATAACAAAGGATTGTTGGGTTTTGTTCCCTTGTTGAGAAGGGTTTCGTGGGACACTTCTTGTGTTCTTGTGAATGGCATTTCTTCAGGATCTTGAGCTATTGTTGTTGAAATAATGTAACTCAAAAGAGTATTCTAATTATCCTGATATATGAGTTCGCTGGATCAACTCTGTGATTGATCATGTTCATTATTGTAATAGGACCAACCCTTTGTGGATTAACAAATGATAATTATAATGTGCATAATAAGAAGTCGTCCCCATCAAATATTAAAGAGGCCCCAAAATATATTAAAGGTGGTTATAACCACTCAATTTGAGAAGTCAACCCCGCCATAATGAAGACACACTTCACACTCACAAATTTTGTATAAATAAAGAGGTCACCACTTAGACACAACCTACTGGCCATTTAAGAGACAAGTTTCAATTGCGCTGGAGAAGAAAGAGAGAGTGGCACATCTTTTGAGAGGATCTTTGTATTAGCTTGAGTTATCTCTGCATATTGGCTATCTATACAAGGAAGTTTTATGGCTTCTTTTCCTTATAGGGTTTCCCAGATAAATGGTGTCTCTCAGATTGTGTATTTCGATTCTGTTATGTTGTTGTTATCTATCGAAATGCAAAGAACTATAATAATGGCATAAACATTAACATGGTATCGTGAGCTGCCGAAGAGCATCTTTCGCTAAGAGAAAATGTCGCTGTTGTCGTACATGAAAATAAAGGCTTTTTGATGGTGAAGCTTTCAACCCCAAAACCATCTAGCGCAATCCTCCCTCAAGGATTACTTTGGTATCATCAGCGCACCTTTTCAATGCGTCGATCTCTCTCGAAAATGAAACCCTAAGCCAATAAAAGTACTGCATCACGTGAAAACCAACAAGGAACCGTATACCAGAGTACCAAAACCAGAAGCACCAGTCGATAAATTCACAGATCAAGTTTGGAAGGCAAAGTTGGATTTTCTTAGATTCAAAGACACCAAGCTACTCGCCTCAACCAAGCCATATCTCCTCGGTAAGTTCAAAATTTGATTGAGCACTTCATTTTTGGTCATTTTCAGTCTAGTAAAGATGTCTCGCAGTTAACGGTTGTCGAACCGAAGGTATGGAAAACTTTCTTGCCTCGAAGTATAGGATCGACCGATCCTGCAGAATGACCTAAAGGTGATTCTTCAAATAATAAGTGTCGGAACCTGAAGATGTCATGGAGAAAGCAAAGCATCAGAAGGAATCAATCAAGGCTCAAAGAATCATTGCAGATTCAATCAAAGACAATTTGATTCCTTATGTGTCATCAAAACACTGGAAGAAATGTCTCGATGCCCTAAGCAGACATTAAGGAAAGAACATAAACCGGAATAGGAATCTAAGAACTCAACTAAAGAGATGCGAAGAGAAATGATCCAAGAATATTTTTCTAGAATTTCAGAATTCAAAACAATAGTTAGAAGCATTGGAGACACCATAGACGAAGACGAAAGCTCATAATGATGGCCCTAATGTCTCATTAAGACCTTGATGCATTCATTCAAAACGACATAAAGCTGTAACGCAGAAACTCCAATTTGATAGTTCATGGGAAGAATGCATCCAAGAAGAAACAAGAGAAGCAATCGCGGAAGCGCTACTAGCAAGAGATGATGATCGCCTCTAGCTACTCACACCACAAGAGGAAGGAAGAAACCCTACTTTCACAAGTAGACTCATAAAGAGCCTCAACTACCAAACAGATTCAATAATAAATAATCTCATCGAAGGAGATTTTATAAGAGAGGACAACGAAGGGAAGAGACTACTCATCCACAGACAATGCTTTCGACAGACAAGATGGGACATATTGTGGAAAATTTTATCCAAATGGACGAGAAGAATACAAGAGGAAATATAAGAGACATCATGCCCATGCAAATGAAGATGAAGAGCCACCCACAAAAAAATGATAAAAGAATGCATCGTGACTATAGTCTTAATTCCCGCCCTCCTCTCACGATCAACATATGGAGAGGACACGCGGGCTCATTGATAGTGGTGCTCCAAGCACATGACAAGAGAAAAAATTCTCTCAGGTTTCGGAAAAGAAGTTTTTTCAGAAAGAGACACTTGGAGATAATTACCAATATCCCATCGTGGGAGTGGGAGAATCAACTACAAGCTAATCAGGGAATTCATTAAAATGAAGGACGTACTATATGAAACAGGTTTGACCAAAAACCTACTCTCCATTTCATCTTAGAAAAGAAAGGCGAGTTGGTTCTATAGATGGAAAGTTCTATGTGGCTAAAGGAGAGACTACAAATGAAGCAATCATCATTGGAAGTGAAGAAAATGGCTTTGTATAGGACCAAGGTCACTAAAAACTTCCATGGCCCACACTATTGAAAACTCATGTGAACTGCATAGAAGATTAGCTCACATCAACTGTAAGGCGCTACCATACATATGAAAAGCGGTCAGAGGTTTACCAGAAATCAAAGGTCACCATGAAGGCTGCATGGCCGATGCCACAAGGAAGTGTTATCGCTCGGGCCAGGGAAAGGTTTAGTAGCTTGAAGGTAAGAGTCAAATTGGCATAATAGGAGCCTTCCCTGTTCCACTGCCACCGATGGGGCTCTTTTCTGTCTAGGGTGGCTGGTCCTGTTGAGACGCCCCTAGTAATCAAGCCCGGAAGGTCTTAAGGTTTTAAAAGATCAAGATGAGGTTTTCCTTTCACGTATTAAGCGCTCAAGGAAAGATAGTTCAATGAAGGTATTCCACTCTATCAGCACATGCTCATGCAGACAAGGTGCAAATAAAACTAAAATGTGCAAGCATTGGTTAGTACTTCATAAGTTAATGACTATCTTCAATATACATGATAATAATAAATGTAATTATTGACGGTCAATGATTGCAATAAAGGCAATGGGTTTATATTACTTCTTCAATAAATGATATTGGCATTCACACAAAATCAAAATCCTTGTATTATCACAATCAGCATTAAATGTGCTCATATATATATATTGTTAAGTTATACAATATACTACCAAGGGTGACGCAAATTTCAGCCGAATAATTTTGAAAGGCAAGGTGAACTGGACGTTTTGAAAATTAAACCAATGAAAATAATTCCGCGTATGGACAATGCCAATTGCTAGATGACAAGACCACAAGGTTTTATACCAAACAAAAAATAGGTAAGGACGGCCATTAGCTAGTTAGGTCAAGAGGGCTCTTTAGGTTAGTTAGGTTTCTAAGTTTGGGAGGAGTAAAAAGGTTGTTTTGATACAAGACTCTCAACGTTGCATTTTAGATCAGTGCCTTAGGGGTGAATGGAGTCAAAGAGTGAGACTAAAAGCTTGGAAGGATATAAAACAAGGGATCGGAGAGTTAGCTTGAAGGTGCCTTTAATGGCAGTAATATGAATTCAAAATCTGGGAGGAGGCTCATTCTGTTGTTTAAGCAAGTGGCCTCATGCTCCTCCTCTTTCCTTAAAACTCTTTGGCAAAAACGCTAGCTTTGAAACAGATAAATCTAGGGCTCTAAAGTGTTGTGGTTTCAAGGCTCTTAAACCTCAAGAATTCAAAACCTTGTAAAGCTCTCAATTAAATTTAGACGCTCTTTCTTCACTTTAGCAGCCAAACTAACTGTGAAAAAAGAAGAATTAGTTTTGCAATGGCTAGGCTATATTCTCTTAATCAAATGGCTAAACAAGTTTTATCATGGGGACAGCGCAGCTAATGACTTGTGTGCTGTTCTCAGGGTTTCAAATGATTGGGTTAAGGGACAATAACAATGTAACCATACATGTAAGATATTAAACCCACAACCATTCAATCAAGAAGTTTTGCATGAAAAATAAGACTTACAAATTCATGAAGAGCTTATCAAACCCTTAGTTGTAACACCTTCCAATGATAAAAACACCACACATGCCAAAAGATAATCCTCCCAAGTGTAGTGCATCAACTTCAAGAGCCAATAATCCAAGACAAAAGACTAAAAGTGTTCCTCTCACAAGAGAAAGCAAGTTGTGTTATGTCTTCAAAATGAGGCTCTCAACGCCCTCTACTTATCATCCCAATGACCTTTAATTACAAAAATAGGTCATTAAAGCGTTCTAATGCTCCTCTAACAATATTGCATTTGTCACATTAAATGCTAAAATGTCAATTATGAGCTAAAAGGGAGACAACAGGCCCCTCTGAGGGAGACGGCCCTGGGAAAGATCAACATCTAGGCAAACGCTGGGTTCCTTCTAGGGTTCCCTGCGAAGCCACACGTGCTAAAATGGCCTCAAGACACCGCCACATTCTCCGTGAAAAATCGCCGCCTCTAGGTGGCGCCCCGCCCATCAAAGCCATCATCTCATCTCTGTGGGCACCCTCTTAGGTTGATCTCTGTCAAAGTGTCCTGGTAAGGGCGTTTTTCTGTCTTCTTCATGCAAGGGTCATCATGACGTTGTCTTCAGCTATCCTGGGAACAACCATTCACCGATGGGCTCTTTTAGCCCCATGGAGGTCCGAGCTAATCATCTCCCAGGTAACCTGGCCCTTCGTACCGGCCCTCACGTATGGTCCCCGCAGACATCGCAACCACGCCTCCATGGCCTATCAAATTTCGATCATAGCACGCAAATCATATTTCATCATTAAAATTATCAAATAAATGCATGAAATCCCTAACATATCATCATCTAAGAGCTCAAATATTACACGTATCTACTATACAAAGCCGAGGAAACCCATTTAACAACCTATTGGATACCCACAAGAGATGGAAAGCCTCATAAGATCATTCAAGCCATGTTTATGAGGTGATATGGTTTTTAGGGATGTCTCCAACAATGTTAGCATCTGGCGCGTGTGTTGTTGGTGCGTGTGTTGTAGGAGGTGAGTTAAATTCGCTATGGATGGCTTTTCCAAGCCCTTTATTGCTTTGACGCATTTATTGCTTTTTTTCTTTTCTTTTTATTTCAAGGTTCCACTGTAGGACACCGCCTTGGCTTTGGTGACCGTGAGTCGAGTGTTACTTCCATCGGTATCTTCAGCAGATGATAAGGTTGATCGTGATGAGATCCCTTTCCTTTAAGAGCAACCAAAGGTCACTGCCTGGCTACAGGACTGATAGTGGCAATGCCATAAAATCGTTGGGATTACCATGAACATAATGGGCCAGCTCGTGATAGGACCTCCCATCCTCTTGGTTAGTCTTGTTTTATTATTTTCTGTAGGGTCCTTCAGCTTTATCGAGAGGTCTTTTGTTGCCTTCTCGGGATCCCCTCATGGCGTTCCTAGGTTTTATTTTGTATATCTTTACCGCTTACCCTCGGCCTTTTAGCCCCTTCTTCCCACAAGACAAAGTGTAATCCCTAAAGGTCATCCTAATGGTCTGACTAGGGAATGGGATGGATGAGAGCCGAGGTATAAGATGTAAAATGATAAAATGGTGGGATGACGATGGCTCGCGAAATCCCCCTGGTGGCTAACCAAAACCTATGAATATCAACTTGCTATGTCACTCCATCAATCACCCCAACAATGGTCAAGTGATTAGTAAGATCCAAGCAAATAACGAAATGAAAGGAACCTAATGCATATATATATACATAACGAACAAATATGACACATACCACGATACCTTTGACCAATTACCTCAAGGAGCAAGAGTCATCTCCGATGAAAGCCCAAGTCGGTGGTGATAGCCATCGGCCGACAGACAAATCAAGAGGAAGAAGAAAGATGGCCCTCCAGGACCATGCTCAGTCAATCCCGCCTTCTGCATCATGTCTAGGATGGGCCTTGAGACATGATCTCCAGTTATCCCTAGATATCGTGATAACATCTGCTCCAACTCTGGGGACATGCTAATCTAGAGCCATGAGAACTCAACACCGCATAGACCAGACCCTGCCACACTTGACAAGAAAGCATCAAAGACAAAAGGCGGGGTGGCAAGCACCCCTCGCGAAAATATATGTATATAAAGTAATCATGAGTGCAAATAGAAGGTAAAACACTTACTTGTACTTACATGCTGGCTGCATGTTTTTCTTGTAGTCAACAAACTAATGAAGCCACTAGTGAATGGCCCTTTGCATCATTTTGTGCTTCATTATAAACCAAAACAACGATAAATCAAGCACAAAATGTCAGAGTTAAAATACATATCACATCATCTAAGAAAGTCGAATCTAACTCATGGAGGCTGGGTGGAGGGAGAAAATCCTGCCAAATCCATCTTTGAGAAAAGTACTCAATCCTATCTCAGAAAGGGTCATGAAAGATACAAGGTCTTAAGACCTAATTAAGGGCTCCTAGGGTTACCTAGGATATCCTCACACCTTGAAGTCAAAGAATGGATCACTACTTAGTGAGACTAGTAAACTACTAAGGGAGGTTGAAAACGGATTGGTTTAGCAATACTCCAACCAACCCTCGGGAGTCTAGGGAGTTTGCCTGTGAGGAAACTCACGATGAAAAGGTATTTCCAACCATACCTTTAATGGAAAAGCATGGTAAGGTAACAACAGGTGGCTAGAGTGAAAAGTCACGAAAATCCTTCTTTAGGAAAACAATGTCCCATTTGTATCAAAATCGAAAGCACGCTTATGGTTGGTAATCATCTTCATGAAAAGAGTCCAAGCGCTCAGAAGGGTACTCATCAAAAAATCTCAAGGTAAGACCGAAAAATCATCGTAAAAATAAGGTACTAGGTCATCCTTGGTTGAAAGGTACAAAACCTCATCTCCTTGTTGTCATTGGTCATAAGTAATATGTTGTGACAATTGCAAGGGCAACAAATGGAAACAATTCTCAGTGTCATAGATGGGACCCATGTCATAACCAACTATATCCCACCTAATGCCTCCCAACATGTATAAAACTCATCAATGTTATCAACAATGTCATTATCTATGTCATAACATGTAGGGTTTGAAACATCTGAGAATTTATCCTCCTCTTCATCATAGTAAAGCATCAAGAACTAAGGGAGGAGGGTAACTTATCAAGCTTTTCACCGTGGGCTTCATAGCTTTGGTGTTTTCAAGATGCTATTAAGCTTCATCATCATGTAATTGTTTTTGTCTTGGCTGCACAAGAAGGGAACATCCACTTCTGGCCCACGCTTCCATTTCCTCACTCTCCTGAATCATGGGGCAAGGTGTCATTCGAAGAGAAACAACTAACCTCATCTTCTTTTTGTTGTGTAGGAGAAAGGGCTCTTGGATTGCCCCGCATCGTGAGGGGAGGAGCAATGTGACACTTCATCATGCTTTGTTCAGGTTCTTGCTCCTCATCCATGCTGCCTCATTCTCGGGTTGAAACTTCACTTCTTCTTGCGATTCAACCAAGTTTCCATGAGACCAGTTTTACCAAATGAGAGTGTCCATGGCATCGGTCTTGGTCATGAAAGACTCTTTCAATTTGAATGGCCATGTTGTGAGCTTCATTGCTTTTGGCTTATCTAGAAGGAAGCTCAAATGTCCTTTAAGTCCATTAGTATAGAGGTAGATGAGCTATTTGTCTCCAGGACGATGGCCTCGAGGAATCCGGTAAAGCACCTTCTGGAACCTAGCACAGAAAGCTCAATAACCTCGCATCAATTTGTTTATGCCTTCAAGCTCTTTCAACAATGGTTGTATATATTCTATTTTCATGGTCCACTTGCAAGGAAAACCTTTTCAAAAGTTCCATAGAAGTGATGCCGGGCAGTCGGAAGGTCATCATACCATCTTCCTGCCTTCCATGCAGGGAGGCAGGAAGAGTTTCATCACCAAGTCCTCAGCCTCATAGCTGATAGAGAAGTATTGAAAGAAATCCCAAAAAATCTTCTCATGTGAGACTCGTGACATTCTCCATTGATGCCAGAAAATCGAGGGAGGAAAATCTCATAGAGAGGAGGCATCTTCTGGGATATCCATGGATTTAACTCATATCTAAAGGTCTCAGATTTCGGGTCCCATTGTGAAGTCATTGTTATTTCCATCATCAAGGAGTCAGATAGTTTTCTTTGAAACTATCAAATAATAGGGAAATAAAGGTAGTGGAACTGCCGTGTGCTTTGTGTAAGAAAAGGTCTTTAGGTAAGCAAGGCTTACCAAATTTTTGTCATTGAGGAAGATCACCTCGCTGTTCCCAAGAACGGTGCCAAAATGTTATCGTCAGCCTAGGAAAGGTTTAGTAGTTTGGAAGGCAGAAACAACCGGCGCAATTGTGTATTTCCCACCACTGTCACTTCAATGGGATGGCTCTTTCTATCTAGGGTGGTTAATCCCAAGGGAGACGCCCCTATTAATCTGGGGTTCTGAAAGGTCTTAAGGCTTAAAGGATAAAGATGAGAGTTTCCTTTCACTGTGACATCGCCAAGAAAGATATTCAATGAAGGTATTCCACCTGACGTGCACCTCTTATAGACAAGGCAAATAAAACTAAAAAATGTGCAAACAAAGGGTTAATAATTTCAATTGCTAATGACTATCTTCAATATATGAGCAATAATAACATTTAATTATTGACGAAGTCAACGATTGCAATAAAAGTAATGGCTTATAATATTACTTCTTCAATAAATGATATTGGCATTCAATGTACAAAAATCAAATACTTGTATTATCACACCACATTAAATGTGCTCATATATATATATATATATATATTGTTGTTGCACACACATACTACCAAGGGTGAGATGCTCTAGTTCAGGTTAGTTTTGAGCAAGTATGAACTCGATCGCTTGCAAATTAAACCAATGAAAATAATCTACACATCAATGCCAATTGCTAGATGACAAGACCACAAGGTTTTATACCAAACAAAAAATAGGTATGACATCACTAGCTATTTTAGGGTTAGTAGGTCGCTAGGTTAGTTAGGTTTCAATTTTGGAAAATAGAAAGGTTGTTTTGATACAAGACTCAACGCTAATATTAGACCAAAGGTCTTAGTGAATGGAGCCAAAGAGTGAGACTAGAGTTTGAAGCCGATTTAAATCTAAGGATCTGAGAGTTAGCTTTATTAGTAACATGAATATGTACTAAGGAAGTCAAAACCCTAAGGGAGGAGGCTCATTCCTGTGTTGCTTAAGCAAGGTCTCATGCTCCTCCTCTTTCCTTAAACTTTTGGCAAAACGACCAGTTTTGAAAACATAAATCTAGGGTTGAAAGTGTTGTAGAGCCAAGGCTCTTCAAACCCTAAGAATCAAAACCCTAGGTGTAAAGTCAATTAGGCTTAGGACGCCTTTCTTCTTCAATTTAGGTTTCAAACTAACTCAGAAAAGAAGAAATAAGGTAGCAATGGCTAGGCTATATTCCTCTTTAATCAAATGGCTAAACAAGTTTTTATCATGGGGACAGCTAAATGACCTACTTGTGCTTGCTCCCTAGGGTTTCAATGATTACACATAATAATAACAATGTAACCATACACATGTAAGATATTAAACCTACAACCATTCAATCAAGAAGTTTTGTAAGTGAAAATACACTTACAAATTCATGAAGAGCGACAAACCCTAGTTGTACTGACCTTCCCAATGATAAACACTCATACACATGCCAAAGATAATCCTCCCAAATGTAGCACCAACTTCCAAGAGCAATAATCCAAGACAAAGACTAAAAGTGTCTCTCACAAGAGAGCAAGTTGTGTTATGTTCAAAATGAGGCTCCTAACGCCCTCTACTTATATCATCCTAATGACCTTTTAATTACAAAAATAGTTCATCAAAACAACCGAATAAGGCTGACTTAAAAATATTGCATTATTTGTCACATTAAATGCTAAAATGTCAAATTATGAGCTAAAAGGAGACGCCAGTCTCTCTCGAGGGAGCATCGCTATTCCCTTTGGGCAAGATCAACATCCAATAGTAAAACGCTAACCCTCTAGGCTCCTGCAGGCTGCCACACTTGCCAAATGGTCCAAGCACACTAACACATCCTCCGTAACCAAGTCGCCTTCGGTGGTATCCGTCTATCAAAGCCATCATCTCATTCTATATGCAATTCTTAGGCTCCATCTCTCGGCCAGTGGTCCGGTGAGGGCATCCTTCCGGCTTCTTCATGCAGGCTCATCATGATTTTACTTTGCCTTCAGTCATCCTGGAAAACTATCCGATGGGCTCTTCAGCCATGCAGGTCCGAGCTAATCATTCCCATGTACCACCGTAATCGGTCTACGGTATGGTCCTCGAATATCAAAAACCACGCCCATGGCTCATCACCCTTGGGATCATAGTCCCAAATCATATTTCTCTCTTCATCATTAAAGACAAATAAAATGCATGAAATCAACATATCATCTAAGAGCTCAAAGATACACAATGACTAATTATACAAACAGGAAACCCAGAACAACCTATTGGGCTATCACCCACAAGAGATGGAAAGTTTCTAAGATCATTCAGTCATGTTTTTATGAGGATATGGTTTTAGGGTCCAGCACATCAAGGGCGGTGTGGGTTGTCTATGTGGGTGCCTTTGTAGGGAGGCGAGCTATACCATGGATGCATTTTTACAAGCCCTTTATTGCCTTATCTTTTATTTTATTGCTTTTCTTTCTTTTTTTATTTCGATTCAATGAGACACTGCCTTGGCTTGGTGACCAGAAATATAATGTTACCCACCGGTATCTTCGCAGAGATGATGGTACTGCGCGGATATATTCCTTTCCTTTGGCTATAAACACAGTTGTCACCGCCTCATGGGTGGGGACTGCATTGCCAGCAATGTTCCATCGCTAGATACCTATGAACATAATGTAGTCGCCCGTGATGAGACCTCCCCTATCCTCTGGTTAGGGTCTTGTTTTATTATTTTTCTTAGGGTCCTTCAGTTAACATCGAGAGGATCTTTATTTCCTTCTCGGGGATCCCCTCGGCTAAGCATCTCTAGGTTTTATTTCCATGGCTTTTATCTTTTACCGCTTTTACCCCTAGGCTCCTTAGCCCCTTCTTCCCACAAGACAAAGTGTAACCTCAAAGGTCATCCGGTCGGTCTACTAGGGAATGGGATGGATGAGCTGCAGGTATAAGATAAAATGATAAAAATGGTGGGAAAGGACGATGGCTTCAGAACTCTTTGGTATAACCAAAACCCATGAATATCAATCTGCTAAGTCACCCATCAATCACCCTCAACAATGGTCATGCTGTATTAGTGTAAGATCCAAGCAACACCGAAATGAAAGGAACCTAATGCATATATAAGAAGGTTATAAGGACTAAATATGATACATAGCATGATACCTTGGACCACTACCCCATGAAGCAAGAGTCCTCTCCATGCAAGCCCAGCCGGGTGGTGATGCAGGTCAGTCAGGCCGCCGATAGGACAACATGGCGAGAAGAAGAAAGATAACCTCCCAGAGCCATGCTCAGTCAACTTTAATTTCTGCATCTACGTCTAGGACCTCGTGGGCTCGAGATGATCTCCTAGTTTTCATCCCAGATATCGGGATACCTGTGAAGGAACATCAAGAACCCTTTTTCCAAAAAGAGACAACAAAGTAGCGCCTTAGAACTCATTCATTCAGATGTGTATTCCAATGCCATCGGCCTCCATTAGCGGTATGTATACTGTATCATTCATTGATGATTATTCTCAGAAGACCTAGGTGTATCTCTTGAAATCTAAAGAAGTGTTCAACAGTTCAAGGAATTCAAAGCCTGATAGAGAAAGAATCTTTGAAAGAAATATTAAGATACTCTATCGTATAATGGAGGAGAATATTACCTCCAAAAAAGAAATTCGTGAACTTCTCTCTCACAGAGATGTTGGGATCAAGAGGGAACTCACTACTCCCTTACAATCTCCAACAAAGTCAGTGTGGTTGAAATAAAGAATAGAATGATAATGGAAGATGTGAAGACTATGATCCATGATCAAGATCTTCCTATGTGCTTATGGGTGGAAGAAACAATGGAAGCTATTTATGTGCAAAACGATTATCCTATACGCACTTGGGTTCAAAAAACCTCGAAGAGATGTTCACCGAAGAAGCCGAGGTAAGCCATCCAAAATATTTGGCTGCCCAAGTATTTATTCATATACCAAAGAGAAGAGAAACAAGCCGAAACCTTCGTGAAAAGGGAATATTTGTGGGATACTGTGAGGTTCCAAGGCCTTCAAAATTTATATATAATTAGATCACCGCCATTATTGAGATTAGCAGTGATGTTACCTTTGATGAAGATGCAGCACCAAGAAATCAAGAAGATGCCATCTTGAAGAAGTATATGAAGAGGAACCCAGAATCCCCAATACTGCAATGAGAAGGTTTCAACCGCTAAATCAAAGGAGGGGAAGACTTAATTTCCGGGATGAGGAAATTCTAGAAGATCATATAGTGGAATTTCAAGAACGACCTCAAATGACAATCCTCCATAAAACAAAGCCAACTTCAAATGTAGAGCTTATTCAAGATGGGTAGTATGGTGTTCCCCAAGGAACCACTAGACAGCTAAAGACCAAAGCCATTCTCCAGCTTTATAATGACTTCGATGTGTGACCTCCTAGAGGAAGAGCCCACTAGTTTTGAAGAAGTCAAATGAATGGGTAGATGCCATGATAGAGGAATACCATCCATAATTAAGAATGATGGCGGGAATAGTTCCCGTAATCAATTTGTAAAGATGTGGTATCCTTCAAATGTCTCTTCAAAAACATGTTGTTGAATCTTAAGATGGAAAAAATATAAAAGGCAAGATTTGCCGCCGGGCTTTTCTTAAAGAAGGCATTGACTATGAAGACATTTGTTCTTGTAGCCAAACACACTTCGATCGTAACCATCATAGCCTTTGCAGCTAAGATGAAGTGGAAGTTAAGACGATAGACGTAAAGACAACCTTCTAAATGGTGTCATCGAAGAGAAAGACAGAGCAACCCCAAGGATTTGATGCTGAAGACATGAAGTCTCATGTCTCAGAATTGAAGAAAGCCTTATGGATTGAAGCAAGCCCTAGAGCTTGGTATGGTCGTGATAAACAGCTTCTTTGATCGAAATTTAGGCTTTTACCAAGATAAAGCAGATTAACCTTCACTTCAAGGTTATGAACGATGAGCCGATATATTGCTATATGTGGATGACTTATCTTTAACTGGAGAAGAAAAGCTCGTTGTTGAATGTAAAAGGAGACTTGACTCGGAATTTGAAATAAAAGACCTGGCCTAATGCATTATTTATTAAGTCTTGAGGTAAGGGTGAGTCCAGAGAATCTTCCTAAATCAAGGGAAGTATGCAAAATGAAATTGTAAAGAGATTCAACATGTTGGGAATGCAAGCCCATGAATACACCCACAAAGCTTAAATTTGGTTGTTGGTCGACACTTCGCCAAAATTCCATTGATGCCACCTTCTATAGACAAATTATTGGATCACCGACATACCGGATCTAACAATTCGCACGTGACATTTGTTTGTCGCGGAACACCTGACAGAGCCCGACATGCCCACCTTGTGGGTCGCAAAACATGTGATGAGTAGTACCTTAAGGGTACATTAGATTGTGAAATCATGATCTTCATCATGATTTCACATTGAGTGGATACACCGATTCAAATTAAGGTGGTTGCTGGGATGAAAAGCACTTCTAGAGTTGTTTCACTTTGGGGATCACCATGATCTCGTAAGGCGTAGGAAACAATCCAACATTTCTCTCATCAAATTGGAATAAGAATACATTGTTGCGCAGTTCATTAGCTACGGCTTATAAGTATTTGAAAGTTGTTGACCGGCCCATTTGACCTAGAGATGGAAGCAACCTCGATCCTATGTCACAACCAAAGCTACATAAAGATGACAGAATCCTGTATTTCATGATGTCGGGCTAATGATAGAGATCCCATATCATTACATCCGTGACAGCAGGGAGCCATAAAGCCCGTGACATTAGGCAATTTTATGAACAAAGTTGTTGATGTGTTGACTGCCCCTAATATCCGTAAAGTTTGAGTACTCCAGATAAGCCATAGTTTGAAAGGGGAGAAGCTGTTGTACGAGATATTCCTTACTCCCACCTTATGGTTGTGACGCATGATGTATACCTTGCCGGAATCTCTATGGCTGTGACGTAAAGCAAGATTGATGTGATATGACTAGCACAGCGCTTCCTTCTGCATGGCGATGAAAGAAAGTCTAGTACCCGGCCGAATTGATGATAGGACGTAGCAAGATGTGTTTCTTGTCGACCTTATGATTGTGACGAAGCAAGATGTGATGAGACTAGTACAGAGCCCTCGCTAGATACAGACGCAGCCGCCTTAGCATTCTGCTCACCCTCGATGGTTGTGACGTAGCAGATCTATACCTTGTTCGACCCATGGTTTTCTGTGACGAAGAAAGATGATGAGATACAGTAATCGGTAAGTTTAGTCGGATAGTTGTGATCTAATGTCATTTAGCATCCTGCTCCTCGACTCATGGTTTTGACATAAAGCAGGATGAGTATCTTGCTCTAGCTTTTATTGTTGTGACGTAAAGCAAAACTATGAGACAAGACTAGAACCGTGATTTCCTGCTTGATAGTTGTGACGTAAAGCCATTCTAGTATGGATGATGATGAGCTAGCCTCTTGTTAGATGATGATGATGTATTAGTTTTTACCAATCCATATTGATGCAGATGATGATTGCATTCCTTTGGAGAACGGCTACACCCACACGAAGAAAAACCATGTTTATTTATAGATATGCCAGTCACTGCTCCAAGATGATATTAATGATGCTTCCCTCCTAATGTCACTAATGATGCAAACCTCTCTCTCTGCTCGGATGATGTTGAAGCACTTCATTGTTAAGGGGGAGTGTTGAAATAATGTAATCAGCAGTATTATTATTATTATTATATGATATATTGATTATTGGATCAACTCTACTACTGATCATGCTGGATATTGTAATAGACCAAATCCCCTCTTTGCGATTGGGTCAAATGATAATTATAATAGGTAGACAAGAAGTCGGCCCCAACAGATATTAAAGAGGTCCCAAAATACATTAAAGGTGACATAACCACCCACTAGTCGGCCCTCACAAAGGAAGAGGACACTTCACACGCATAAGTGTTGTATAAATAAAGAGGCCACCACTTAGAGCCACATAAATCACTTGCTCATTTGAGAGACAAGTTTCGGAATTGGCAAAAGAATTGCAGTTGGAGAAGAAAGAAAGAGAGTGGCGCATCTTTTGGAGAGGACCTTTTGTATTAGCTTGAGTTATCTCTTGGCATTGTATTGGCTATCTCTAATAAGGAAGTTTTGCTGGGTTTTCTTCCCCTAGAGGGTTTCCCGGGATAAATGTTGTGTCTCTTGTGATTGTGTATTTCTCAGTGATCTTGTCTTTATGTTTTTATTTATTGAAATGCAAAGAACTATAATAATGGCATAAACATTAACAATTGCAACAATCATGAATGGTGTAGCTACATGTGTTTATGGTTCAAGTAAATGCTAAAATTGAAATTAGGCTCATGCTTGAGCCTAGAAAAATGAAAATTCAACATGGTTTCAGATCATAGGTCTTGAAGAAGCCATTGCAAAAGCCTTCAAAGAAAGTCATCCTCCTTTATGCAGAACTGTACGACCTCCTAGGGTTTCTAAAAATCCGTACGACCCTCTCTTGTTTGGCTATTTCAGCACCTTATACTTGAGCGTTGGGTATAAAAATTGTATGGGAGTGTACGACCTCCTTCAGTGCACCTAGAACAAGCTTCAGACTGCAATTTCGAGAATTTTGAATTTTTGGCCCTAAGGTTTCTAGGGTTTTGCAATTTTCTGCAGAAAATTCAGACCTAGGGTTTCTGCAGCTCATTGAAGGAGATTTTCAGCTCACCAGCGTTCTTCTTATTTTCAAGACTTATTGTTGGCAATCATAAGCCCAACAAAACCTAAGTTTGTTAGCCTAACCTAGCCGTTAGGTTTTCTAGCCCAGTTGACAAGGGTTTGTGAAGAATCTGAAAATATAATGAAAAGAACCTTGGTGGAAGATAGGCTTGATGGATCAAACAACTTTAGTTCTTGGAAGTCAAGACTTTAGATCACTCTTGAAGAGGAAGATCTATTGTGGGTGATATAAAAAGTTTTACGAGAGACAACTACCAATGAAGAGAAGGAAGAAAGGAAGGAAGATAATAATGTAATCAATCTCTTACATTGAAGGGCCAGCTTCAAAATATCAAGATGAAAAAAGGTGATATCGTTGTTATCTTCTTCATGAATATGTCAAAGATCAGAGATCAACTAGGTGCCAGTGGAGAAATCATATCAACACTCTCAAGTATGCACTTGTATATATTATTTGTGTCATTGTGATTAGGGTACTTGCAGGAGGAAGGAACCTTTGCTAAAATCATGGATCCAGAGGGATCTCAGTGCATTCAGAGGAACAACACACTGGAAGTGAAGACTCCAGGTTTGATTGTTTTAATTATCATGCCTCTAACCTACATTTCTAAGTTTGTTACAGTACAAGTAGGCGTTGTAGTTGTGACAATAATCCTTAAATTGTTTTGATCTTAGAGATATACTCATTATTCTCCTCTAGGAGATATTCTTGTCTTGTTTCCTTTCGTTTGTTTTCTTGTTCCAGGCAGGTTAACAACAAAGGAAGATGTTTATCCTTCAAACTTCAGAGGGAGTCACTTGACTCAGAGGGAGTCAAAACTATTTGAGAAGGAAGAACATAACCATCATTGAAGAAACCAAAGCAATGATACATGATCAACATC
>SNQJ01S0033210.1:37564-62419 GCA_010110895.2 Picea sitchensis
GAAATACCATGGGGCTCTACACAGATACATCCAAACTGAAATGGATTTTCTGGACATCTCATCACTCAGTGTTGCTTATCGATATGCTGTTAAAATTGAGCGGAAATTTAAGCACCAGAACAAACGGGAATTCAGGTCTGCAAATCCGCAACAACCAAAGTATGACAAAGATGGCCCTAACAAGAAGTCTCCCGAAAACCGGTCCAAGACACAAGAAAAGAAGGGTCACGGGAAGACAAATAAGAACACCGGAAAATGGTGCGAGTTCCACAAAATCCCCTGGCACAACACCGATGAATGTCGCTCAAAACATTCATTGGTGGCCAAGATCAAAGACAAAGAGTCAAACCCTGATTTAGAATCTGATTCTGAAAATAATGGTAAAGGACATATCATTGACATAGACCCCACTGCTATTGTCGTGACCACAACAATTCAACCAGAAGAACCAACAGATCCTGAAGAGGGGGAGCGCCTTTTTCATTCATAGATTTGGGTGAAGGGGACCCCGCTGCATTTTATTGTTGATAGCAGAAGCCAGAATAACCTCATCTCATCAGAGGTCGTCAAACAGTTGGGATTGTCGACAAAACCACACCCGCAGCCATACAACATCGGGTGGCTTCGGCAAGGACGAGATCTCTGTATCAACCAACAGTGTCGATTGTCATACGACATCCATCCCTTCAAGGATGAGGTATTATGTGACGTTGCCCCACTGGATGTCTATGATGTTCTCTTGGGCCAACCATATATGTGGAGACACCATGTTGTTTATGAGTCTTGACCCCGTAGTGTCATTGTTACTTTGGGGAGTCATCTCTACAGAATACCAGAGGTAGTTCTGACTACTATTCCACCTAAAAAATGTCGCAAGGTAGTATCTCATACTGCAAAATTCAGCTTCTTCACAATCTGTTCAAAAGGAGAACAAAAGGACACTGCAACCACTACAGCCTTTCCCCAAGCACCTTCTATCCAACAGAAGCAGGTCAACAAGGCTGCAGCAAAGTGCAAAGATTCCTTCTGCACATTGCCCTCTCATGTATCTTGACTTGTTGATCAGCCTCAACTGCAACAGGTTCGTGACAGATTTCCACAAACTGAGCAGCGCAACATCTCCAACAAGACAAGCAGCTCACCAAGATGCAGATTCAACAAATGCTTTTCCCTCTTCCCTGAGAACTCAATGAAATGGAGACCATTGCTTCCTAAGGAGGGAGGATTGATCCAGGTGGATATCAATGGCCACCCACCTTTTCCAAATGGCTCAAAATGGCTTTCTGGCAATTTTGGCAGTTTACAATTTTTAGCAGGTTTTAACTTCCGGGGCCATTTTGAGGGCCCAAATGAAGGTTTTTCGAGATTGAGGTTCTCAATGATAGCCAAAGGAATAATTGGGCCACCAAAATGAATCTCCTCGACGATACCTTTCCAACAAGTTATCACATGCCTAAAACGGAGATCGTATGCAAAAGTTACAACCCTGGGAAGTTGATGTACTCACTTACCCAAATGGGGCCCACATGACTTTTGGCGCTTCATCTCCCAGGGTTAGGTTTTTGGATGTCTAGGGTTTTTGGAATTCCTGCTTATTGTAAAAAGGTCTTCAGAGCCTCATTGTAATCATCTTCTTGCGAATGGGAGTAGCCGTCACATCTCTTCTCAAAGATAAACTGCCACCATTCTAGTGAGTCTTCCACTCTGTATTTTTACAGTCTCTATACATTTCTTTCATTAATAGAAATTGTGTATTATTGTATATCTGTGTTTATGGTTGCATCTCTGATACATTTATGTTATATTATTGAATATTTGTGATATCTCTGTGCATTTTTTTATTATATCTCCGATCTCATTTCGTGCCGAAAATAATCCGGATCAGTTTGCCACGCACCCTCCTCACGCGACCTTTTCCTCCTTTGTTTTCTTCCAGAGTTATAGATATGGCACCACGTGTCGACCTTCACATCGACGACTCTCGTTGCTTCAGATTTCCGGACTTTGGAAATCTCAAATCTCAACTCTCGTTTTTCCCTAATGGATTTTATCCAAAATTGATAATCCACTAATGCATGTCCCTCTTGGATCAATAGTTGTTATCCCTTCATGTCTTTGGACTTCGGATTTCTCAATCCTCAAATTTCACTCCCCCTCGATGTATGTGGATTACTATCACGTGTCCCCTCGAATCAGACGATTGAGGCTTACTTCGAGACTTTACCCAAAATCCATAAATTTAAGCCACGTCTCTTTTAGATCAGATGGTCCAGATTCACTTCGGACGATCCGACGCTTCATATTTACTTCGAACAATCTGACGACTGAGATCTACTTTGGATGATCGGATGGTTGATATTTACTTAGTCTCTCTAGCTCTCCGGACTTTGGGAGTCTCAAATGTCAACTAAAAACTCTCGAAGAGATTTCTCCGAAATCCACGATCTGTTGCCACACGTCCCTCTAGATCTGGCGGTCCATATTCACTTCAGGTCTTCGGGGTTCAGCAGTCTCAATTCTCAACTGAAACTCCAATGTAATTTACCTAAAGCATGCGATCTATCGCCACGTATCTCTCTGGATCTAACGGTCCAGAGACCTTTGGCTCTTCAGCCCTTCGGCGCTTCGGCTCTTCGGCGCTTCGGATCTTTGGTTCTTCAGCACTTCGATGCTTCGACTCTTCAACTTTCGGGGCTTCGAGAGTTTGTATCACTTCTCACTTGGAAACCTCTGAAGTAGTTTTCTCCGAAGTCTTTGATCTATCGACATGTATCTCCTGTCGATCGACTGACAGGATCTACTTCAGCTCTTTGGCTTTCATGAGTTTCAAGCTTCTACGCACTCATTTCCTTCCGAAGTGCATTTATCTGAAATATACGATCACCTAACACATATCCCCTTGGAAATCAATGACCATGATTTACTTTGGTTGTTTGTCCTCCTCCTTGTCCACAAACCTTCAAAGTTGTGGATCTTATGCCATGTATCAACCCCGACGATGGATGGTTCTGATTGACTCTGGAACTTTGAGACTTCACAAGTCCACTCTCTTCTGCACTTTCAAAGGGTTAGGCCTCGTGCACTTTCCTTGGGATCCAATAATTGTTGGTCCTCGCACTCAGATATGATGGCCCAGATCTGATCTCCTCCTATGCACTCTTCTAATTGTCTAGACGTGGATCCCAATGGTCCAGATCTTTCATAGTGCTCGATCCAATAGTCATTGTTGCTCCTCCTCCTGAGCTTTCACCTTATTCCCTGACTTGAAATATTTTAGATGTTTCAAAGGTCTCAACCTTTGATTTACTTCCTGCGAGCCCTGATGTATGGGTCTCGACTTCCACTTTCTCTCCTAAGCTTACGAACTTGAAACAAGTTCGACTCTTGGACCTCATCTGCGCTTCTGAAAAGCGCTAGTCTCTTCTGAGCTTGGTCCTTAGGGAATTTCGAACTCCCACATGCTCCTTGCATTAATCGCACCAACACATAATTGTCTCGTCGCACGAACTCTGCACTCATAGATCCGACGGTCAAGGTGGGTCCCGATAGATCCTTGGATCTATGGTCCAGATCACATCGTGACTTTGGGTTTCGGAGGATCCATCCCCTTCACGATGATTACCAACATTCGTCAATCTTGCGAAGACTGAAGGATTCGAGGCATTAACACGTGCGCTCCTCCTGCAAATCTAACAGTCGTGACAGACCTCGGATCCTCCCGAATGGATCTCATCCATTCATCTTCCAAATGAAAGGATATTCCCTTTCGATACTTGAGTCTCTTTATCCTTCCTGAGCTTCGTCAGTTATGGAGGATTTAAGAGCGTTGCGCTCTTTCTCCTAGGCTTAACACTTAGAAGGGTCTTATGCATTACTCTTGCGCTCCATCATCAAGTCTAGAACTTAAGTGGTTCTTGGTCTCTGCTTGTCTCACAAAGAGCCTATGCATATCTGCACTAGCTCTCCTAAGCTTAACAAACTTCTTCCTCCAAGAGACTCAGAATGACTAGGGGGGTCGACCTGCATACATGAAACTATGCCCATGGTTGACGAACTCATAGTTCATGGCTCTGGCTTAAGCCACCACAGGATGCAAGCATTTATGAGTATAAAAACACGTCCAAATCATGCAATTTCCTACTTGCCTAATTACATAATCAAGCAGACACAAAAAGGGTATAGTATAAATCATTAAGCAAATATATCCATCCCTGCAACATGCATAGGATATCCAACTTTAATTCATAGTACCACTTAAATACACAATATATGTGACTACTTATCTATTACAGGTGGTAGCCAACTAACTAACTGTGGGTGTCCGTCCTTCCACCTAACCATAGGCTCAGAGGCATTCATTCTTAGCACTTTGGCCACCCCATGCCAAGCCATGATATCACCAGGGAACTCTCGTGGTTCTCAAGGATTCTTTCTCTGTTTCAACTTCTTCTCGGGTTCTATTATGTGCAACGTTCAAATATTTCTCTCTCTGTTATGGCCCTGGGTGAGGTTTATCAGATGTTCACTCAGCATTAATCTTGTGGCCTTCTATTCATCCTTTTGATTCTTTGCCCCCAAAATTCTGAAAAATGGGGTCAAAAGGGGTCTTCGAATCTCACAATATGAAATAGTTGTGTAAACTCTGGGGGAGGTTTTTGTAGATCGGCTTGTTTTGAGTAAAAAACTCTCTTAGTTTTATGAAATTCCTCTCCATCTATCTGGGATCTTCATTTGAAAAAGATGTGTCAAACAGAAAAATCAGGAATTCCAAAAAAATGGGCTCAAAGATGCTTTCGATTCTCCTAATCTGTAACAGATATATTGAGAAATAAGGGAGAGATTATTATTATTTGTCCTGTGTTGAGCAAAACCCTCTTTCGGTTTATCAACATGTTCCCTGGTTATCCTAGAAATTCTTGTTGGTTTGAAGGAGGTTGTTGATGGCTGCTTTGTTGTTGGTCTTTATTGGTGATTGTGATAAAGAATTGAATGTAGGATTTTATCATGATATCAAAATAGATCCCATGATTCACTGTCCTTGTTGAATCTAGAGTCCACCCTGAACTTATTATTGTCACCTATTCTTATCCTCTGATTGTTTATCAAAGCCTGTGGAATTCTCAAATGTCCACATTTCCCACGAAGTAGAAGGAGCCTTTTTGAAACACTTGTAATTAACTATAAACCAAAAGGAACCTTGCCACTCGGAACAATGATTATGGAATTAGGATTTGAGAGCATGAGGAACCCTGACTTCGGGCCTTTAGGCTTCGGGTGAAATGAATCGATGGAAATGATATTACCTGAAGGAAGAAATCTGAAGTGGAAGAGTGACCAAGATGACATTGTGACCATCGGCATACCGGGGCATGATTAAACTTTGGGCTAGTTGCAAGATCCGAAGTACCCGACTGGAATTTATCTACGTTTGATATGGACAGTTAGATGATGCTTGAACTTTGAGATATTTTACCTTGTGGTTGCCACGATGTCTTTTTAGTGACGCGGGATCGTTACGTGCCAGCTGGTGGTCAAGGGTCATGGGGAAAATTTAATTGGCTAATGGATATGATGACGTGGGGACAAGTGTCAAATAGGATATGCGATGAGTGAATGCGAGAGTGTAAGTGGTAGGAAGAAGGGAAGCATAGGCGGAGAGGTGGACGATATTGGGAATGAGGAGACAGGTGGCATGTGGTGAGAGGGGGAAGTAGATATCGGAGGTGAAGTGTAGGGAGATTGGTCAGAGAGGTGGATGAGGTGATAGGCTGGAGAAAAGAGGTATGAATAGGTGAGAGGGTAAGTGGAGGACAGATGTAAGTGGGGGTGTAGATGGTATTGGAGCAGTGGTTTGGCAGGATTCTGGAGGGCAGGGGGGTAGGCGATAAGTATATTTGAGAGAGGGGGGTCTGAAATAACATGGAGGTGCCACGTTATGTGGGGCCAACGTGTGGGAAACTTTTTTCTCAGACCCCCCCCCCCCCCCCACTGTTAAAGGCATAAATGTCGGGGGGTCTGAAATGCACTGAGGACCATCGATCATGGTGTTGTAGATGTCGTTGATGAGATTAGCGCAAGGATTAAGTGCTAACTGCCAAACTGTCATGTCACCTTCTAAGTTAGAATAAAAACACGTGTCATGAAGCACTAAGATTTCATCTTAAGACTTTACAATACAATTTTATTTTCACATGCTATAATAACCCAATTTAATCAACTTAAGGGTATATCTTAAAATGCAAACCCTGCTTATTTTCTCTCCTTTAGGAAATTATTTGCAAAATAAAATATCATTTACCACATAAAATCACTGAAGGAAGAAATTGCAATCACCATATGATTCTATGAAATATAGGGTTATAACACCCTCCACCAAACATGGTAATGATTGTGTCTTTGTGGTTGTCAATTGATTCTCTAAGATGGCGATTTTGACATCATGTAGGAAGAGTATAAGAGTCGAAACCACTACTAAGCTCTTCTTTGAGTTTGTTTGGGTTCATTTTTGGATACCATGGACCATTATTTCAAATAGGGATAGTAGTTTCCTTGGTACCTTTTGGTACATCCTATGGTCTTTGATGGACATCAAGTTGACCAAATCAACTGCCTTCCACCCCCAAACAAATGGAAAAACAAAAGTAGTCAATAGGATGATTGTGCATATCTTGTGCATGTACAACTCCAAGTATACATGTACATGGGATGAGAAACTTCCATATGTTCAACATAGCTACAACATATCCCCCTATAACTCTATTGACAACATCTCTTTTCAGGTGTGCTTGGGGTTCCCTCTATTATCCCCCATTGATGTAGTTTTTTCCATTGCATCTTCATAGGAAGAGTTCCCCCATGCTCGAACCAAGGTAGATAGAGAAACCAAATTTGTTTAATGGATCCATCACATCTAACATGTTCATGATATCCTACAGAAAGATAATTCAAAGTACAAGCAGTGACATGACCAACATTGAGTTCCACACAAGTTTCAAGTTGGTAATAAGTTGTGGTTGCATTTGTAGAAAGAGTGTGTCAAAAGCCCCCATAGGAAGCTCATACCACTTTTATGTGGACCTTACACCATCACAAATGTTGTGGGTGAGAATTATTTTGAATCGAGTATCCCCCCTTTCCTTGGATTACACCCAGTATTTAATGTGGAGTTACTTTGACCATATTCTCCACCCCTATTGGACACCTCAGTGGTGGTTGATAATTTGACCCCTATAGAAATCAATCATGATTGCATTGAGTATTCTATAGTGGATCATATCATGGACACCAAGGCAAAGGGAATCCACCAGCAGAACATACAACTCTATCAAGTTTTCAAAACATGACAACTTCTTCACCAAGGAAAGTGGCTCACTAGGTGTCAAATTCAACAAAAGTTTCCCCATATACTAAGGGACCTAATGCAATGGGGACCATTTCTTCCTAAAGGTGGAGGATTAATCCAAGTGGAAATCAATGGTCACCCACCTCTTCCACTGACTCAACTTGGGTCTCCATCTTGACAGTTTGTTTATCTACATTTTTTCGAGTCCTAAACTTTTTGGGCCATTTTGAGGCCTTAAATGATGTTTTTTGGCCATTCAGGAGCATGGGTTGCCATGGTTTTCCTAGGTGTACAACAATAGTAATTCTTGGTTAGTTATTTCCAACGAGCTATTGTGCACCCCAAACAGAGATTGTATGCAAAAGTTGTACCCTCGGGAAGTTGACATATCAAATAACCATCTTTGGGCCCATAATCCTTTTGCCACTTCGTCTCCTAGGGTTATGGTTTTGGATATTTAGGTTTTAGTACTTTATGTTAAGAAGATATTTTGACCTCTTGTAATGTTTGATTGCAAATGAGCATAGTCGACACATCTCTCTTTAAAGATAAGCTACCACCATTCTAGCTAGTTTGTGTTTTTTTGCATTTCACATTCTTTTCTGATTTCATTTATTAATAGAATCTAGTTTTCATTGTAGTATTGTTCTCCCTCCAATATTTATGTGTGTGTGTGTGTGTTTCCATTATGATTCCTTCCTTTCCTTTTGTTCTCTATACAACCTAGGTTAGCTCTAGAGTCTATATCCTTTCCTTAGATTCTTCCAATTCTTTTATCATTTAATCACATTCCATTCAATCGCTTGAAAACATGTGACCCCTACTAAAAATGTGTCTATGGGGTATGAGTCTGTTATTTTAATAATATGAGTATCCATAGCAACAATCAATTATTGATCCTCTTAAATCTTCTACTTCTCATGGGCCTCCCTAATTACCTACTTCCTTTTCTTAATTAATCGAGAATGTCCACTTGTTTTGTGTCTACCTATGAAACTTTCCCTATGCTCAATCTTAAAAAAGGAGTGTGACCTCATGTTAATGATACATGTCATCTTTGGTGGAATTGATTCTTGTGAATTTGATATTCCTTCCCCTATTTTCTTTGTTTCATTCATCTAATCCTCATATTTCTTTTTCTCATATTTTACCTCATTCACTAACTTTTCATCTTCAATTCTCTTTTTCTCTACTTCTTGTTTTTTTCCCTTTCATTTTATGTATCTTCTCTCCTCTTCTTATCCTTTCCAACCTCTTGATCCCTATCCTACCTTTCCTTCAATTTTTCCTATGTTTTGGGTTTGGAATCCTCTTCCACTTTATTCTTACATTCTTGTTTTGTTGACTTGTCCTTGGCTACTTGATCTTTTTTCCTTTTTCTCTCCTCCTCTTTATTTTCATTTTATGTATGTGCTTTATTTTTTAATCTTGTCCTTGCTTTAATTTCATCATAATATTTGTCCCTTCTATAGATTTTTTCCTCTTGCTAGGATTCATGTTGATATGTCCATGCATATATGAGCATCATCCATTGTCATGCTACTACATTTAGAGGATGTGCCTTCTAAATCTCTCTTCTCTAAATCGATAGGGTACCAAAGCCTCGCCTTCTACTTTGGCGCATTTAGCATCATTGAGACCATAAGATACAATATTCAAAGGCAAAGTAGGCCATGGATATTTCTTGTCTTTGGCAATAGAAGATCCAAATCCATGTAGATAACTTTGATAGGCTATATCCTATATTGTGAACTTGTCTATAATGAAATTAGGAAATACAAGAAGGAGCTTGGTAACTCCAAATACTTGGATATATGTGGTACCTTCCATTACATACATGTTTCCTATTGTGTTTATCACTTGCATTGCTTCCCCTATCATGCACATAGTTGTAGATTCCTTTAGGTTGGAGCCTTTAAATAAGGGGTTGGAGCCTCCTTCCAGTTGGTGTTGGAGAATTGGGAAGTTGATGCTTCCTATGAATGTATTATTGGTATATATAAGAAATCATTATGTGGTTTTATCCCATTTGGGTTTCCACGTAAATTTTGCACTTATTATGCACGCAAATTGTGGTTGTTTATTATGCACTTATGAATGATATTGTTTATGATGCAATGATATACTGAATCAATAAGTGATAAACTATTGAATATTGTTGATAAAGTTGAATTTTATATTTATTGTGATTGAAAGTGGTAAAAAGTGATCATATTGATTCACACCCCCCTCTTAGTATTCCAAAAATTTTGTTCTTCTATAGTCATCTACAACACATTTATGTCTCTTTTCTTTGTTATCATCTCCTCTACACTCCTACTCAACCCTAATGAAAAAATGAACTATTTTCCCTCCCTTTGTTAGGGTTCCGATAGCTATAATTAGGGTTAGTTTTAGGGTTTCAAAACCTTATTGGAGCATCCACGATGATTCTAAAAGTCTCTAGTAGATTCTTCTATTTGTAAATGTGTTGAACCTACACAGAATAGATCTAGATAGAAAATACTACTCACATTTGTAGAGAGAAATTGAAAAAGAAGAAGGAGAGAAAGAATGGAAGAATTCTCAATACTCGTAATGAATAATGAATAATTTACACATGATATACTCTGTATAACTCAATGAATGTTCACTAGAGGAGGACCAATGCACCATAGTGGTGTTCTAGAGTGACCTGGACACACACTAGTAGTTGCGGGAGTGAACTTCCACCTAGTCTAGTCTCTCAAGCAGTTACAGGAGTGAACCGCCATCTAGCTGAGTTAACTAGTCAACTAGTCTTCAATTAACTGACTGAAACAGAGTGTAGTGAGGAGTAGATCAAGGAATCAAGGGTAATACACTAGTTTTGTGATGAAACTAAGGAAATTGTGCATTAGATGGCTATGATACCATTGTTGCATGGTGACAAAACCAATGCAGCATCTAGACTCAATTCAACTAGTCAAACTGAAGTGTCAACTGAAGAGAATATTCTTTAGGTGGAATATTCTCCCCTAAAATATAGGAGACTAGATAATAACTAATTATGACTAATAAACAAGGAAAAACCATAGGAAAAAGAAATCCTAGGTGTGTGTGAAGTAACTCCAACACCCCCATGAACTTCACTATGGTGAAAATAAAGAATGGATCCCAACAATGAGGCCATGTTAGGTACCCAAATACAAAAGATACATTGAAAATAAACTGAGGAAAGAGGGAAAACTCATGGGAAAACACCCCCCCAAGGTACAATGTATGTAAAAAGAAGAACTACAGTTGCTAGGAAACTATGTCCTTCACTCCAAGATGACTTTGCAGAGAATGGAATTTTTATTCAGTGAAGGTCTTGGTGAAGATGTATGTCGTCTGTTCTATTGAAGGATAGAATTGTAGGTCGATGATCCCCTCATGTAATAAGTCCCGTATGTAGTGCATGTGGATCTCTATGTGCTTCATCTGTTGCCTCTGGACTGGAGATTTGCAGAACTTCAGAGTGCTCTGGTTGTCACACCAGATGATGATCGGTCGATGAAACTAAATACCCAACTCAGTGAGAAAATGTTGTAGACACATAGCCTGAATGGTTATGTTAACCACCCCTCTATACTCTGCCTCGGTTGAATATAGACCAATGGAAGCTTGCTTCTTTCTCAACCAACATATAGGCCTGGAACTAATACTGAGTGAGTAACCAGATGTGGACTTGCGATCAGTCATATCGCCAACCCAGTCAGAATCAGTAAACCTGATGAGATATAATGTAGAGTCTATTTCATAATGAATCCCAAAGGTGATGGTTCCATGTATGTATCGAAGGATATGCTTTGTAGCTTTCCAATGTAGCTCGTGTGACTCTTTCATGAACCTGGAAATTGTGCCAACTGCATAAGACAGGTCTGGTCTAGAGTGTGTGAGATTCAACAATCTCCCCACTAGATGTTTGTACAGTGTGTTGTCAACGAGTGGAGTCTCCCTGACATCCTTAAGTTTGACTCATGATAGGAAAGGAGTCGGAGCAGACTTGCAGTGTATCATGTGAAATTTCTCAAGGAGATCTCGTGCATACTTGGCCTGAGACAGTTTGATGCTTGATGCATCCTGACTGATCTCGAGTCTAAGGAAGAAGTGTAGTAGACCCATGTACGTCATCAAAAACATGTCATGTAGAATCCTCCTGACTGCAACAATCGTCGAAGTCGAGCAATCGATGCTCAACAAATCATCAACATACAGAACCAAGAGTATAAGTGAATCAGTCGTCCTCAGCATGTAGACATTCAGGTCTGATTTACAATGTACAAAGTTTTGGGACAACAGGTAGGAGTCCATCTTGGCATACCATGCCCTGAGAGCCTTCTTTAGTCCATAAAGGGACTTCTTTAGTCGACAGACCAAAGATGAGTCCTACATAAATCCCTGGGGTTGCTCCATATAGATCTCCTCCGAGAGATCACCATGAAGAAATGCATTCTTCACATCCATCTGATGAACTTCCCATCCCTTGGTTGCCACAATGGTAAGTTCCAATGGTATGGAATCCATCTTCTCTACTGGATGGAAGGTCTCATCATAGTTGATGCCATGCACCTATTGAAAGCGTTTGGAAAAAAGATTGGATTTGTATCTACTAATCTGCCCATCCATTGCGCTCTTGGTCTTGTAGACCCATCTACATTTAACAAGTTTCTTCCCAGAAGGAAGGGGGACTGGATCCCAACTCCAATTCTCAAGGAGGGAGTTGTACTCCTCTTGCATGGAGGATTCCCAAAAGGGATTTCTAGCAGCCTCGACATAAGATTGTGGATATGAAGACTAAAATAAGAAAAGATGCCTGGCAGGAAATGGTTCAGTGGTAGTGAGTGCAACAGGAGGCTCCTCAAAATCAAATCGAGTCCTCCTAGTATCAGTTGGATCACCAACAAGATCCCATGCATCCTGAAGAGTAGTATATTCCCACTTGAGCCTCTGCTCTAGCTCTACAACTGCATCTGGATGATCTGACTCTACATCTGACTGTACTGACTCTGTATTTGAATCATTTGGGTCCTCTGTATCAGAACTCTCATATGAAGAAGAGTCGACATGTGCATGTTGATCATCTCGGACAGGTGGAAGAATGAAGGTGTCTGCATGCGACTGTTGAGGTACATGCGAAACACTTTCCTCGAATTGGACAATTCACTCAATGATGAGTTGGTCTGAGGAAAGATCAGTAAGTCTATATCCCTTCACATCATCGGGATGTCCAACAAAAATACACTTAGTTCTCTATGGATCAAGTGCCTTCCTCTCTTCAGAGGGAATCTGGGCCCATGCACGTGAACCAAAAATATGAAAGAAGGTCACTTTTGGTTTGAGGCTTCTCCAATCCTCATAGGGCATCTTATCCTTGAAATATCTATGGGGAGGTCTATTTTGTATGTATGTTTCACAATTAAGTGCTTCGACCCATAGTATATGTGGTAGTGACTTTGCATGCAACATGCAAGATGCCATCTCTTTTAGAGATATGTTTTTCCGCTCAACAACTTTGTTTTGTTGTGAAGTATATGGAACTGTGTGTTGCAACTGAATCCTTGCCTCATGGAAAAGATTATGGATATCATGATTGACATACTCTCCCCCGTTATTAGTTCGTAGGAATTTATTTTCTTTTTGGACTGTGTCTCAACCAGGGTTTTGAAATCTTTGAGGTGTTGAAAGACCTAAGATTTTTTCCTGAGAAAAATTAAATCCATGTAAAACATGAGAAATCATCAACAAAAATGAGACCAAACCTCACTTTTCTGATAGATGGATCTGGAAAAGGACTCATAAGGTCACTATGGATCATATTTAAAGGTGTGGAAACTCTCTGAGACTTTCCTTTGTCAAATTTCTCTTGAGGGTATTTTCCAAGAACACCTCCCTCACATACTCCCTTGGAGAAATGGATGTCGGGTAGACCATCAACCAATATTTTCTTTCTAATTTGTTGCATATATATGAAATTCAAATGTCCAAACCTTTCGTGCGATATCCTACTACTTTCATCAACATGGGTAAGCAGTAAAGCAGAATCTGGTTCAATAAATTAAGAAAATGTATACAATCTAGATTGATGATTTACCTCACCGGTAGCAACCCTGGAGTTGGTTTTCATGTCATAGATGTCCACTACATTTGGTGTGAATACAAATTTCTTTCCAATTCCATAATTCTTCATCTGATACATGGAGAGAAGGTTGACGGAAAGTTTTGGAGCGTGCAACACATTCTCGAAGCTTACGTTGGTGAGTTCAATCCTTCGTTTTTTGGTGACTTCGAATGAAGAGTTATCCCCCATTAGAATAAGAGGACCTTTGCATGCATCCAATGAAGAATTTTCTTCTTTTGAGGAATCCATGTGATGTGATACTCTTGAATCTACGATCCAAGCATTAGGAAAGGAGTTGATGGCAATCAAGGCATGGCTAGAATTGTCTTTCTTGGGATTCTGATCTTCTGGCTTCTTCTTCTTGGCACCCTCGAGAATGCAATATCCAAGGTTCTTTTTCTGAAGTATTTGAGTCATTAGATCTATTTTTTTCTAAATGCATGTGGATTATGGATGGAATCCTTTATGGAAGTACGTGCATTTCTCCCATTTTCTTCTCTTTCCACCTTTGGATCTGGAGGCATCAGTGAAGGGGTTTTTGTACCCTTCCTTCTTTGGATGTGCATGATCTTTCCTTTTGTCTTTATCTTTAGATTTTTGATATTGATGTCTGCCATCTTGCAGAGTAAGTGCATGCGCCTTTTGGCCTTTGATTTTTTCCATGTTGATGAGCTTGGTTTGCTCTTGTGTCAGGGATTCGATAAAGTCCTCAAGAGAAGGCATCTTCTAGGTGGATCTAGAGGATAATTTGACAGAATGGAATGTTGACATGAACACAGAGAATTCAGGACCAAGTTTGGAGAGAATGGTGAGAACCATTTGTTTCTCCTCCTTAGATTTATCAACCCCGCAAGCTTTGAGTTGCAACAGTAAATCCTTGAATTTTGTAAGGAAATCTTGGATATTGTCGAAGATTTTTTTATCCAATGTGAGAAATTCCACCTCCAACATGTGTCCCCTGATATCATCTCATTTTCCAAATATCCCTTCCAAGGTGGTCCAGGCTTCATTGGGAGTCTTACAGGAATACATGTGAAAAAGGAGATTGGGAGAAATAAGACTGCAAACTGTTCCAAATGCTTCATCCATTCAATTTAAATACTTGGATTTTTCTATGGCTGATGTCGATTTATTTTTTTTGTATTCAAGGTTAACCTGTACAATCCTCTGGTTCGGAGATGTATGACTATTTTCTCCTTCCATGCAAAGTAATTGTAAGGTAATGTGCCAGTCTGGTGATGAAACCAAGGCAAGTTTTCATTATTTGGTGATTATCCCAATGATGCATGGTGACAAAACAAATGCAGCATCTAGACTCAACTCAACTAGTCAAACTAAAGTGTCAACTGAAGAGAATATTCTCCAGGTGGAATATTCTCCCCTCAAATATAGGAGACTGGATAATGACTAATTATGACTAACAAAAAAGGAAAAACCTTAGGAAAAATAAATCCTAGGTGTGTGTGAAGTAACTCCAACAATATTCAAATTATAATGGGTTGACATGGTCCCCAATTATATTTAGAGTGTTACCTTGTTAGGGCCATAACTTTTGCATATGAATCTTCTTCCACATTATTCTTACATTCTTGTTTTGTTGCCTTGTCCTTGACTACTTGATATTCTTTCCTTTTTCTCTCCTCCTCTTTTTATTTTATTTTATGTATGTGCTTTATTTTTTAATCTTGTCCTTGCCAAAATTTCATCCTAAGTTTTGTCCCTTCTAAAGATTTCTTCCTCTTGCTAGGATTCATGTTGATATGTCCATGCATATATGAGCATCATCCATCGTCATGCTACTACACTTAGAGGATGTGCCTTCTAAATCTCTCTTATGTAAATCGATAGGGTACCAAAGCTTCACCTTCTACTTTGGCGCATTTAGCATTGTTGAGACCATAAGATCCAATATGCAAAGGCAAAGTACGCCATGGAGATTTCTTGTCTTTGGAAATAGAAGATCCAAATCCATATAGATAAATCTGATAAGATATCTCCTATATTTCTAACTTGTCTAGAATGAACTTAGGAAATACATGAGGGAGATTGGCAACTCCAAATACTTGGATATATGTGGTACCTTCCATTACATACTCGTTTCCTATTGTGTTTATCACTTGCATTGCTTCCCCTGTCATGCACATAGTTGATTTGTAGAATATGGGAGCTATGAAGTGGTCATCATCAAAGTGCATATGTATGTGCCTCACAGTGTAGAAAAGCATGGATAGGTTATTGACGGTTTGACAGTGGGAAAGACACGGATATACACGGGTCGTAAAAGAGTAAAGCACAGATATATGTGGGTTGATAGTGTGCAAGTCACAAATTTGTGAATTTTTTTTGAGGAGGATGTTATTGCTAGGTTGTTTGTTGGCATGTTTATAGGCTAAGTGTGCTTTTCATTGATGGAAAGATCAGAGTGTGCATCGATAGAAAAACAGGAACAATGTAAGCTCAGGAGACGAGGTCCAAGTCATCAGGACTCGCAGAAGGATCAAAGGTTGAGGCCTTTGACACTTAGAAATTCTTCCAAGTCGGGAGGAAGCATAATCTCAAGAGGAGGAGAGAAAGTGGACGTCAGATCAGAGTCTAGATAGGAGGAACATGAAAAGGAGGAGATTAGACCTCAACTTTCGATCGGAGTGTGAAGGACCAACAACTGTTGGATATAGAGATAAATGCACAAAGGTTAAGCCTTTGATGAGCGTAGGAGAGCGGACCTGTCAAAGTCCCAAATTCCTGAAGTAAGAAGGGATTGTCCATCATCAAGACTGACAGGTGGCATAGGATCCACAACTCCAAAGAAAACCACTTCGAAAGTTTCTTAGTTTGATATTTGAAATCCCCGAAGTTCGAAGAGTCAGAGTAAACGTCAGTCGTCAGATCAATTTCGAGTGTAAGGATAGGATAAGCTAGCAAAGTTGCATCACAGAAATATCGAGTCATCGATCCAAGATCCTGATCAAAAGAACAACATTCACTCTGGATATAGAGATGCGAGGAGGTTACACTCATGAATGTTTGAGATTTGAAATCCCCAGAATGTGAAGTTCTGTCATCTGTCAGATCTCTAGAGATCAGACAATGACCATTAGATCAAGGATATCTACATCAGTAGACCATGTCAGCAAGTAGTTGTGGCAGACTAATTCAGCAAGGACACATGGCGTAATCATACAATGACAAGTGTAAAGTTGATTCGGCATTTCAGGTACGTGGAAATCACAAATATAAGTGACACGTGGCAGTTACTCGGCTCGTGAAACATCATCGAGTGATGCAAGAGTTACGTCACTATGGGAGCTTTGATTCGGGAGTTTTACCACCAGCAGATGCCCTAAGTCTCGAAGTCCTGAAGGCTGAAGTCCTGGAGTGGAGGATAGTCATTGGATTAAAGAAGACACGCGTCAGTGGATTATCAACTCTGGGAAAAAGCAAAGGAAGGATGACAAAAAGTTGAGAGTTGAGAATGTCGAACCTCGAATACCTAAAGGGATTGTGACCATCGATCCAAAAGGGAAATGCGTCATTGGATTGTGGACTTCGGGTGAAATGCCCCGGGAGCAAACAAGAGTTTGAGAATTGAAAGTCCTAAAGGTCGGACTCACGGAGGAGATCCTGATTGTAGATAAAGGAGGAAATGTGTTAGCAAATCATCCATTCTGAAAGATATCCAGTCAGCAACAACAAGGTTGGCTCATGTTCAAACACCTGACAAGCGAGGTCACAATTTGATCACAACCGTCGATTAACGAATGTCATGGGTCGTTTATCAGGCTCGACGAATTTCACAATATTGTGAAACACGAAGCACTTGAATACTTGACCTGTGGTCATAGACAAGGTCACATCAGCAAAAGTTAAGAGAGGAGCTAGCTTAATGCTAAGTTCCACTTCATAGATCGAGAGTCGGGAAAATCGAGGTGACTCATAGCTGATCACCTGAAATGAAAAATCGTGAAATGCCTTTTTGAATAGGGATGTGGTCACAACTAGTGGTCACATCAGAAGAAGAGAAAAGAAGGAGCTAGTTTTGCTAGGATCCACCTCAGAGTGTCGTGAGTTGGGAAAATAGAGGTGACTTGCAGTCGATCACCCAAAACATGAAATCATGAAATGACTGTTGGATAGGCGTATGGTCACTGTCGATGGTCACATGAAATGAAGGGGCTTAGCCAGAAAATCTAGCACCCACTATGTATTTTTTCTTAGAAATGGAAAAGGCACCAAGAGCATGAGTGCACATAGGTTCTATAGGGAATTGCCAGAAACCACTGATTGTTTCTTCCAGAGAATTCGAAGAGGCTTCAGGGTGATCACTAGAGTAGTTGAAGAGTCTCAAGGTAACTTCCAGCAGTATGTAGATTAATGATAGAGACAATTGACAAATGGAAAAGTGTCGAAGATTGTAACTTCGAAATAAGCCAAAGAATCTCAGGATAACAACCACTGATGAAGAACAGTCTCAGGATGATCAACAAAGAAGACAAAGAGTCTCAATTGCCAAAGAAGCTAAGGAATCTCATCATAACACCCAGTGATGATCAACACATGGAGCTAACTACCAGAGAAAATGAAGAGTTTCCATGATGATCAGGATATGACTGGATGTTAGAAATGCATGCAGAACAGAGAGGTGAAGTGATTCTGTTGTCGAGCTATGCAGTAGTGAAGAAGAGCTGCAGTGAAAAACCTGTAGGGAAGAACAGTGACGTTGTAAACAGGATGTAGAGGCATTGCGCATGAGTTTATGTAGTAGGTGGACAGAGAGTATAAAAACGCAGAACGGAGAAGAGATGTGAGTTGTTGTTGAGAGTGATTCATGTGAGCAGAAACATGTTGTGTGCAGGAGATGAAACGCATAGAAGAGGCATAGTGCATAGAATGGAAATAATACACAGAGCATAAAGCACAGAAGAAAGACATAGAATAGAGATGCATATCTGAGAGAATAATAGAAAGTCGAGGTGTGCATGCAGAGACAGAGCAAAAGATCAGAAATCTCAAGAAGACACCAGCAGTGAGACACTGATGCAGGTAGAGCAGAGCAGTGTAGCAGAACAGTGATGAGACTGCTAATCCATAGATAAATGTTGTATCACTCTGATAAATTTAAGAAAGCAAAATATTTATATTTCAAGGTGGTTGGGAGGTGCTACGGAGGATTGGTGTCCTCAGAGTTTCAAGTGGGTGCTTGAACACAAGGAGTTGTAGCTTCCATATGGTTGCAGCTAGAAAAACTAGGGTAGCAGGGTGGTGCAAGAGAGAACTATTATTCTCTGTTATACAAGTCAGTGCATGTGTGACTGGAAGTTGGTGCTTCTAACCACTTGGTGCTAGAACACTTAGGGAGTTGGTGCTTCCTTCTAGTGGGTGGTAGAGAAACCAAGGAGTTGGTGCTTCCTTCTAGTGGTGCTAGAGAAACCAAAGAGTTGGTGCTCTCAGCAAGTTGCAGCTTGCAAAACAGAGCTGGTAGCCTCACAATGAGTTGGTTCTCATAAGAATGATAATGTACAGAAAATAAATATTACTTATCCTATCAAGAAGAAGAGGTTTTTACACTTTATGGGTTTCCTCAGGAAATATTTGTCTCTGTATATTTCATGTGTGTGATTGATGTTGAATGTTCTATTTCTTACCTCCCTGCATTATTGTGATTGTCATTGAGTGCTCTGTAAAGAGTTTAAAATAAGCATAATTGTGTAAGCATGGTAACAATTTATTCACCCCCCTAACTCAGTTGACCAACAATTGGTATTAGAGTGAGTTCCCTTTATTTAAGGGTATATCCTAGAGCTTAAACATGACTAGCCATGGAGGAACTTCAACCAATAAGGCCCACCTGTTCAATGGAACAAACTTTGGCTTCCGGAAAGTTAGGATGAGGACCTACATAATGGCTTTAGGTGCAAACATCTGGGATGTGGTAGAGACTAGTTATGTAAAGCCGATTGTATTAGCTTCCAAGGATGAGAAGCTAGAATTCAGCTTCAACGCTAAGGCTATGAATGCCAAAGCGATGTGGGAAAAACTCATTAGCAACTATGAAGGTAATGAGAAGGTAAAGGATGCCAAGATTCAAACCTACAGATTACAGTTTGAATAACTAAAGATGAATGAGGATGAGACAATTAATAAATTTTTCTTAAGAGTTGAGGAGCTTGTGAATTCCATGAAAGGTCTTGGTGAGAAGATTGAAGATGTATTACTAGTTCAGAAGATCTTAAGATCTCTGCATGATAGATTCAATCCAAAAGTTTATGCAATAGAAGAACTGAATGATCTTAAGACTTTGTCTATTGATCAACTCCTAGGAACTCTAACTGCTTATGAAACGAGGATTATTAAAGATAATTCTACCATTAGAGAAGCATCATTTAAAGCAGACAAGAATGAGGATTCTGAGGCTGATGAAATTGAAGCAAAATTTGTGAGAAGACTAAAGAAAGGATCGGGAAAGTACCAAGGCAAGTTTCCCTTCAAATGTTTTAACTATTGAAATATAGGTCACTTTGCATCTAAGTGTCCACACAAGCAGAAGAACCAAAAACATGAAGGAGAAGAGAAGTACAAACCCAAGAGATTTGGTAAAAATAAAAGTTTATGTGTAAACAATGATGACTCTTCAGAAGACACAAATAGTGACTCTTCTTGTGAAGATAAGGTAAATGACTTCATGCTTATAGCCAAAGAGGATTATGATAATAAAATCATAGGAAGTCATGCTAATGATGAAGAATTTGTGGTTGACTTGGAAGGAGAGTTGATCAACGCTTTGGAAGATATTGGCAGACTCAAACTTAAGAAGAGAAAGCAAAATCAATTGATGATATAGTTCAAGAAAGGCAATAAAAAACCTAATGAATACTTTGCCCTGCTAAAAGTGTAATTAGAATAGGTAAAGAAAATCGAAGACATTATGAAACAATAGTTATCAGAAAAGAAGGCAAGATGTGAAGCTTTGGAAGAAGAAGTAGTGAAAACTAGGAAAGAGCTGGAGAAGTTTCAAGCCTTGTATCATCAGAATCTATCAAGTATAATACTTATTGGATAAGCTTCTACCTATGATGAACCGGGTAAAATCAAGGGTAAAGGGATGGTGAGTTTGAGTAATGGGAAAGTAAATTCTTAGTATGTTCTACTTGTAGATGGTCTGAAACATAATTTGCTCAGTACAAGTCAAATGTGTGATAGAGGTTGTGAAGAGGTGTTCATGTCCAGAGATTCTAAGGTGAAAAATGTAAACTTGGGACAAGTGGTGGCTAAAGGCATAAAGACAAATAATGATGTTGATATTGAATTCTCTCCTGCAAGTAAAGAAGAAGATTTAGATACAATAAAAGAATGTTCTGTTAACATTTATCCCATGGAAGGAGTAGAAGAAGAATCATGTCATAAGATGGAAGCATAATTTGTGAATCTTAGAAAGAAGGTTGAGAAGTCAAACGCCCAAATCAAATTCTTGAACAGCTCCATGATCCTAGATGAGATATTGGATAGACAGAGATAACCAAATTAAAAATCCTTTCATGGATACAACAAGGAATAAATCAGTACTCCTAAGAAGTATAACATAGGTCCTTCATTTGTAAAAAGGGAAAGCAGGTATGAGAGTGTTTGTAGCGGTTTTTCCTTGTGATTGAATATGGTCATAAAAGCCTTGGATTGTAGGCATCATGGAAGAAAAATGAAATTGCATTAATAGAGATCGATGAGAATCAACAGGCAGATCCAAGGGTTATTTAATATGAGTTACAATTGTGTAGTGTTCCAGTAGGACAACAACATCCGCAGTAGCAACATTCTGATGTACGTGACATCTTGTGGAGATATCAAGAGGAAAGACCTTATCAAAAAGAGATAATATCTTACCAAAGGGAGAGAGAAGTCAGAAGTAGAGAGAGAAGAGTGACAGGGGGAGTCATTCAGTTATGACAATAAAAGGTTGATGAAGGAGTCCCAGTGAGAGAGGTGAGCAATATTGAGTCTGCTAAAGAGGACACAGCTGAAGCTGAAGATGAACAGGTCCAAGAATCAGAAGGAGAAGGCTCTGGTATAGATACAAATACTCTGCAGGACTCAAATAAGAGATTACATCCTGTCAGGGGGAGTTTATTTTGGTTTAAGATCTGATAACTCCAAAAAGTACTACAACAACTCAGAGGGAGATTGTTTTCTTTGACATTGATGTCAAAGGGGGAGAAAATGATTGGTCAGGATGCTACAGTTGGATATCTAAGTAGAATAGTGCAGCCATTCAAGGTTTCCATCAATGCCAAAGGGGGAGATTGTTAGCATGTTTACAGGCCGAGTGTGCTTGTCATTGATGGGCATATTAGAGTGTGCGTCGATGGAAAAACAGGAACAATGTAATCTCAGGAGACGAGGTCCAAGTCACTAGGACTGGCAAAAGGATCAAAGGTCGAGGCCTTTGACACTTAGACATTCTTCCAGGTTGGGAGGAAGTGTAAGCTCAGGAGGAGGAGAGACAGTGGTCGTCGGATCAGAGTCCAGACAGGAGGAACACACAGAGGAGGATATTAGATCTAAAATGTCTATCAGAGCACGAAGGACCAGAAACCATCGGATCCAGAGATAAATGCACAAAGGTTAAGCCTCTGATGAACATAGGAGAGTGGACCTGTCAAAGTCTTGAAGTCCTAAAGTAAGAAGGGAATGTACATCATCAAGACTAGCAGGTGGCACATGATCCAAACCTCTAGAGAAAACCACTTTGAAAGTTTCTCAGTTTGAGATTTGAAATCTCCAAAGTTCAGAGATTCGGAGAGACGGAGTAAACGTCAGTGGTCAGATCAATTTCGAGTGGAAGGACGGGATAAGCTAGCAAAGTTTCATCACAGAAAGATCGATTCATCGATCCAATATCCTGATCAAACGAACAACATTCACTCTGGATATAGAGATGCAAGGAGGTTACGCCCCTGAATGTTTGAGATTTGAAATCCCCAGAATGCAAAGCTTCGTCAACCGTCGAATCTGGAGATCAGGCAATGACCGTTAGATCAGGGAGATCTATGTCAATAGACCACGTCAGCAAGGACCCGTGGCAGACCAAGTCAGCAAGGACATGTGGCGCAATCAAACAATGACAAGTGTCGAGTTGATTCATCATTTCAGGTATTTGAAAATCACAAATCCGAGTGACACATGGTAGTTGCTCGGCTCGTGACACGTCATCAAGTGATGCAAGAGTTACATCACTCTGGGAGTTTTGCTTCAGGAGTTTTACCACCAACAGATTCCCTAAATCCTGAAGTCTCGAAGGTCGATGTCCCGGAGTGGAGGATAGTCGTTGGATTAAAGAGGACACGTGTCAATGGATTTTCAACTACGGGAAAAATAAAAGGAAGGATGACAGAAAGTTGAGAGTTGAGATTGTTGAACCTCGAATACCCAAAGGGATTGTGACCATCAATCCAAAAGGGACACACATCATTGGATCGTGGACTCTGGGTGAAATGCTCCAGAAGAAAACGAGAGATTGCGAATTGAAAGTCCTGAAGGTCGGACTCGTGGAGGAGATCCTGATTGTAGATTAAGGAGGAAATGTGTTAGCAGATATTCCATTCCAGAAGATATCCAGTCAGCAGCAATAAAGTTGTCTCACGCTCAAACACCCGACATGCAAGGTCACGATTTGATCACAACCGTCGATTGAGGAATGTCGTGGGTCGTTGATCAGGCACGACGAGGTTTGCAAGCTAGTGAAACACGAAGCGCTCGAATTCTTGGCATGTGGTCATAGACAAGGTCACAACAGTGAAATTTAAGAGAAGACCTAGCTTGTTACTAAGCTCCACTTTGGAAATCGAGAGTCAGGAAAATCGAGGTGACTCACAGTTGATCACCCGAAACGCAAAATCATGAAATGAATTTTTGAATAGGGATGTAGTCATAGCCAGTGGTCACATCAGCATAAAAGAAGGGAAGGAGCTAGTGTTTCTAGGCTCCACCTCGGAGTTTCGCGAGTTGGGAAAATCGAGGTGACTTGCAGTAGATCACCTGAAAAGAGAAATCGCAAAACAATTGTTGGATAGGCGTATGGTCATCGTTGGTGGTCACGTCAAAGGAAGGGGCTTAGCTAGAAAATATAGCACCCACTATGTATTTTTTATTAGAAAGGGAAAAGGCACCAAGAGCATGAACGCGCGGAGGTTCTCTGGGGAATTTCCAGAAACCACTGATTGTTTATGCCAAAGATTTCAAAGAGGCTTCAGGGTGATCACCAGAGGACATGAAGACTCTCAAGGTAACTGCCAGTAGTATGAAGATTACTGATAGAGACAATTGACATATGGAAAAGCGTCGAACACTGTAACTACCAAAGAAGTCAAAGAATATCAGGATAATGACCACTGATGAAGAACAGTCTGAGGATGATCAATAGAGAAGATGAAGAGTCTCGATTGCCAGAGAAGCTAAGGAATCTCAACATAATTCCCAATGATGATGAATGCATGGAGCTAACCGCCAAAGAAGATGAACAGTTTCCATGATGATCAGGAGATGAATGGATGTGAGAAATGGATGCAGAACAGAGATGTGAAGTGATTCTACTGTCGAGCTATACAATAGTGAGGAAGAGCTGCAGTGAACAACCTGTTGGGAAGAACAGTGATGTTGTAAAGAAGAAGCAGAGGCATTGTGCATGAGGCTATGAAAAAGGTGCACAGAGAGTATAAAAATGCATAATAGAGAAGACATTGTTACACATCAAAATTACTCACTTTGATAGTGTCGCAAGTGTCGTCATTACAAGTGTCGCAAGTGTCGCATTTTGCTCACAAGGTCGCAAGTGTCGCATGTTGCTCGCAAGTGTCGCCGGTGTCAAAGAAAGCATATTTCCATGATGCCTATGTCATGCCTATAACGACATGAGAAAGACACTTGAAACACCTCAAACATCTGATTTGGAAGAGGAGAAATGAATCAATAGGCTTGCAAACCTTTTGCCATTTGAAAGCACCTCAAAAACTGAGTTTTTGGAGAGGAGCGCTCCCCCTTACACTATCTCGGAGCGCCGACTCTCCCCCTTACATTGTCAGGGAGCATTATAACGCTCCCCTGGCCCTTTCAAGGGAGTGCTATAGATTTTGAGAGCGTTGGCGCCCCCTAAAGCTTACCAAGGAGTGCTACAGTGCTTTGATGGCCCTTTTGAGGGAGCGCTACCTATTCTGGGCGGTTGTTAAGCTGTTGAGATGAATGGGGGAAGTATCTTTTCATTATTGGAAGGCATTTGGATTCGAATCCCTAGTCCAACCATGATCCTAGGGTAGATCCTCAACTGAAGGAGGAAAATCCTCACCTTCCCCAAGGATATCTCAAGATTGTTAAGCCTCTCCAAGACTATATAAGCAAGCTTTCTAAT
>SNQJ01S0033210.1:63880-80670 GCA_010110895.2 Picea sitchensis
TTCTGTCATCCTTCCTTCTCATGTGTTAGTTTAGATAGATTTGAAAGGAAGTCAGTGTCCATGTTAAGCATTTTCTGTCTAGAGTTAGGGTCAAGCTCTTAGAGGCGATCTACCTGTCCGCAGGGAGATTTTCCTACAACAGACATATGAGGTGTTATTGAGATTGATTCATGCGAGCATAAGCATGTTGTGTGCAGGATCTTAAACGCACAGAAGAGGCATAATGCATAGAATGAAAATAATACATAGAGCATAAAGCGCAGAAGAAAGACATAGAACAAAGATTCATATCTGAGAGAAGAAGAAAAAGTCGAGGTGCACATGTAGAGACAAAGAAGAACATCAGAAAGCTCAAGAAGATGAGAGAAGAGAGACATTGATGCAGGCAGAGCAGAGAAGTGTAGCAGAACAGTGATGAGACTAGTAAGCCATAGATAAATGTTGTATCACTGTGATAAATGTAAGAAAGCAAAAGATTTATATTTCAGGGTGGTTGGGAGGTGCTAGGGAGGATTGGTGTCCTCAGAGTTTCAAGTGGGTGCTTGAACACAGGGAGTTTTAGCTTCCATCTGGTTGCAGCCAGAAAAACCAGGGTGGCAGGGTGGTGCAAGGGTGACCTATTGTTCTTTGTTATACAATTCGGTGCATGTGTGACTGGAAGTTGGTGCTTCCATCCACTTGGTGCTGGAACACTTAGGGAGTTGGTGCTTCCTTCTAGTAGGTGCTAGAGAAACCAGGGAGTTGGTGCTTCCTTCTAGTGGGTGCTAGAGAAACTAGAGAGTTGGTGCTCTCAGCAAGTTGAAACTTGCAAAACAGAGTTGGTAGCCTCACAATGAGTTGGTTCTCATAAGAATGATAATGTATAGAAAATAAATATTACTTATCATATCAAGAAGAAAAATTTGTGAGAAGACTAAAGAAAGGATCAGGCAAGTACCAAGGCAATTTGCCCTTCAAATGTTTTAACTGTTAAAAGATAAGTCACTTTGCATCTAAGTGTCCACACAAGCAGAAGGACCAGAACTCTGAAGGAGAAGAGAAGTACAAACCCAAGATATTTGGTAAAAATAAAAGTTTATGTGTAAACAATGATGACTCTTCAGAAGACACAGATAGTGACTCTTCCTGTGAAGATAAGGTAAATGACTTCATGCTTATGGCGAAAGAGGATTATGATAATAAAAGAACAGGAAGTGATGCTAATGATGAAGAAGTTGTGGCTGACTTGGAAGGAGAGTTGATCAACGCTTTGGAAGAGATTGACAGATGCAGACTTAAGAAGAGAAAGAAAAAACAATTGTTGATACAGTTCAAGAAAGGCAGTAAAAAAATTGATGAATATTTTTCTCTGCTAAAAGTTGAATTAGAAGAGGAAAAGAAAATCAAAGACATTCCGAAATAGTAGTTATCAGAAAAGAAGACAAGATGTGAAGCTCTAGAAGAAGAAGTAATGAAAACTAGGAAAGAGTTGGAGAAGTTTCAAGCATTGTATCATCAGAATTTGTCAAGTATCAAAGCCTCATAATGATTAGCCACCATTCTGAATCAGCAAAGGAATCCAAAGTTGAAAACTAGTTTGGTTTATGAAGAGGGATAAAGTAGTGGTCAGCCAAGCAACAAATAACCCATCAAGTTTGTCAAATCTACAACCAATGACAACAGCAAACCTGCAGAAACAAAAGAAGACAATCAGTCACCCAGGAGGAGTAAATAAAAAGGTGCCAGAACTCAAGGAAATCATCAACATGGAAGAAATCAACCTACTCAAAGAAGACAACCATTTTCAAGGTATAAAGATTGTTTCTATGGATATTGTTTCTGCTGTTCTAACTTTGGCCACAAAGCTATAAATTGTTCCTTAAGATTAAGACATGAGCAATCAAGACACCCAAGGAATAAATATCTGTCGCAACAGAGAATGAGACAGCCAAGTAACAAACAACCACAGATTACAAATTTTCAAATTAAGTTTAGAGACATGCAACTAAGGAGGTGAAGAATTAATAAGCAAACAATGAGTAGACAATGCTTCAACAATAACTTTGACCTATTGAACAATGAGCTTGAATGTTATAACTATCATAACTTCGGTCACAAAGCTGCAAACTGCCATCTCAAGAATTACAAAGAAGATCCAAGGATAAATATCTTAGCTAGAAATGCCAACACATGGAAAAAGAAGGATAGTGAAAAATGTGGTCTAATACTTTCAACTCGAAAACAAAAGGACTCCTAGAATATAGACAGTGAATGTTCCAAGCACATGAATGGAGACAAGGATAATATTATGCCTATAAGTAAAATCAAAACAGGAAATGTGATCTTTGAAAATGATGAACCAGGTAAAATCAAGGGTAAAGGGATGGTGAGTTTGAGTAATGGAAAAGGAAATTCTCAAGATGTTCTACTTGTAGATGGTCTGAAACATAATTTGCTCAGTACAATTCAAATGTGTGACAGAGGCTGTGAAGAGGTGTTCACGTCCAGAGATTGTAAGGTGAAAAATGTAAACTTGGGACAAGTGGTGGCTAAAGGCATAAGGACAGATAATGATGTTGATATTTAATTCTCTCCTGCAAATAAAGAAGAAGATTCAGATACAATAAAAGAATCTTTTGTTAACATTTATCCCATGGAAGGAGTAGAAGAAGAATCATGTCATAAGGTGGAAGCAGAAGTTGTGAATCTTAGAAATAAGGTTGAGAAGTCAAACACCCAAATCAAATTCTTGAACAGCTCCATGATCCTGGATGAGATATTGGATAGACAGAGATCACCAAATGACAAATCCGGTCTTGGATACAACAAGGAAGAAATCAGTACTCCTAAGAAGTCTAACACAGGTCCTTCATTTGTAAAAAGGGAAAGAAAGTATGAGAGTGTTTGTAGCGGTTTTTCCTTGTGATTGAATATGGTCATAAAAGCCTTGGATTGTAGGCATCATGGAAGAAAAATGGAATTGCATTAATAGAGATCGATGAGAATCAACAGGTAGATCCAAGGGTTGTTTAATATGAGCTACAATTGTGTTGTGTTCCAGTAGGACAACGAGATCCACAACAGCAACATTATGATGTACATGACATCCTATGGAGATATCAAGAGGAAAGACCTTGTCATAAAGAGCTAATATCTTACCAAAGGGAGAGAGCAGTCAGAAGCAGAGAGAGAAGAGTGACAGGGGGAGTCATTTAGTTATGACAAGAAAAGGTTGATGAAGGAATCCCAGTGAGAGAGGTGAGCAATATTGAGTCTTCTAAAGAGGACATAACTGAAGTTGAAGATGAAAAGGTCCAAGAATCATAAGGAGAAGGATTTGGTATAGATACAAATACTTTGCAGGACTCAAATAAGAGAGTCCATCCTATCAGGGGGAGTTTGTTTTGGTTGAAGCTCTGATACCTCCAAAAATTACTGCAACAGCTCAGGGGGAGAATATTTTCTTTGACATTGATGTCAAAGGGGGAGAAAAGGAGTGGTCTGGATGCTACAGTTGGAGATCTAAGTAGAACAGTGCAGTCGTTCGGGGTTTCCATCAATGCCAAAGGGGGAGATTTGTTGGCATGTTTACAGGACGAGTGTGCTTTTCATTGATGGCAAGATCAGAGTGTGCATTGATGGAAAAACAGGAACAACATAATCTTAGGAGACGAGTTCCAAGTCATCAGGACTGGCAGAAGGATCAAAGGTCGAGGCCTTTGACACTTAGACATTCTTCCAGGTCGGGAGGAAGCATAAGCTCAGGAGGAGGAGCGAGAGTGGTCATCGGATTAGAGTCTAGACATGAGGAACATGCAGAGGAGGAGATTGGACCTCAATCGTTGATCAAAGCGTGAAGGACTAGCAACCGTTGGATCCAGAGATAAATGAATGAAGTTTAAGCCTTTAATGCGCGTAGGAGAGTAGACCTATCAAAGTCCTGAAGTAAGAAGGGACCGTCCATCATCAATACTGACAGGTGGCACACGATCCACAACTCCGGAGCAAACCACTTCAAAATTTTCTCAGTTTGAGATTTGAAATCCCCGAAATCCGGAGAGACGGAGAGTCAGAGTAACCTTCAATCGTTAGATCAATTTCGAGTGGAAGGACAGGAATAGCTAGCAAAATTGCATCACAGAAATATCGAGTCATCGATCCAAGATCCTAATCGAACGAACATCATTCACTCCGGATATAGAGATGCGAGGAGGTTGCGCTCCTGAATGTTTGAGATTTGAAATCCCTGGAATGCAAAGTTTCGTCAGTCGTTAGATCCATAGATCAGACAATGACCATTAGATTAGGGAGATCTATGTCAGCAGACCAGGTCAGCAAGGACTCATGGCAGACCAAGTCAGCAAGGACACATGGTGCAATCAGATAATGACAAGTATCAAGTTGATTTGGCATTTCAGGTACGTGGAAATTACAAATCCGAGTGACACATTGTAGTTGCTCGGCTCGTGACACATCATCGAGTGACGCAAGAGTTACGTCACTCCAGGAGTTTTGCTTCGGCATTTTTACCACCAGCAGATGCCCTAAGTCCTGAAGTCACAAAGGCCAAAGTCCCAGAGCGGAGGATAGTCATTGGATTAAAGAGGACACGCGTCAGTGGATTGTCAACTCCGGAAAAAAACAAAGGAAGGATGACAGAAAGTTGAGAGTTGAGATTGTCGAACCCCGAATACCCAAAGGGATTGTGACCGTTGATCCAAAAGGGACACGCATCATTGGATCGTGGACTCCGGGTGAATTGCTCCAGGATCAAATGAGAGTTTGAGAATTGAAAGTCCCAGAGGCCAGACTCGTAGAGGAGATCCTAATCGTATATTAAGGAGGACAGTTGTAAGCAGATCTTCCATTCCTGAAGATATCCAGTCAACAAAGTTGGCTCACATTCAAACACCCAACACGCAAGGTCGCGATTGTATCACAACCGTCAATTGAGGAATTTTGTGGGTCGTTGGTTAAGCATGACGAAGTTTGCAAGTTCTCAAAACACAAAGCGCTCAAATTCTTGGCCCATGGTCATAGCCAAGGTCACATCGGCAAAAGTTAAGAGAGGAGCTAGCTTGTTGCTAAGCTCCACTTCATAGATCGAGAGTCGGGAAAATCGAGGTGACTCGTAGCTGATCACCCAAAATGAAAAATCGTGAAATGCTTTTTTGAATAGGGTTGTGGTCACATCCAGTGGTCACATCAGCAGAAGAGAAGGGAAGTAGCTAGTGTTTCTAGGCTCCACCTCGGAGTTTCACGAGTTCGAAAAATCGAGGTGACTTCCAGTCGATCACCCCAAACGTGAAATCGTGAAATGACTGTTGGATAGGCGTATGGTCACTGCCAATGGTCACGTGAAAGGAAAGGGCTTAGCTAGAAAAGCTAGTGCCCGTTATGTAGTTTTTCTTAGAAAGGGAAAAGGTGCCAAGAGCATGAGTGCGTGGATGTTCTCTGGGGATTTTCCAGAAACCACTGATTGTTTCTACCAGAGAATTCGAAGAGGCTTCAGGGTGATTGCCAGAGGAGTTGAAGGGTCTCAAGGTAACTGCCAGTAGTATGAAGATTAATTATAGAGAAAATTGACAGATGGAAATGCGTCGAATACTATAACTGCCAAAGAAGCCGAAGAATCTCAGGATAATGGCCATTGAAGAAGAAAAGTCTCAGGATGATCAACAGAGAAGACGAAGAGTCTCGATTGCCAGAGAAGCTAAGGAATATCAGCATAGCGTCCAGTGATGATGAACACGTGGAGCTAACCACCAGATAATATGAAGATTTTCAATGATGATCAAGAGATGACTGGACGTGAGAAATGCATGCAAAACAGAGAGGTGAAGTGATTCTACTGTCGAGCTATGCAGTAGTGAGGAAGAGCTGCAGTGAACAACCTGAAGGGAAGAACAATGATGTTGTAAAGAGGATGTAGAGGCATTGCGCATGAGGCTATGCAGAAGGTGCACAAAGAGTATAAAAACACAGAACAGAGAAGAGATGTGAGCTGCTATTGAGAGTGATTCATGAGAGAAAAAGCATGTTGTGTGCAGGAGTTGAAACACACAGAAGAGGCATATCGCATAGAATGGAAATAATAAACAGAGCATAAAGCACAGAAGAAAGACATAGAACAGAGATACATATCTAAGAGAAGAAGAGAAAGCCGAGGTGCGCATGCAGAGAAAGAGCATAAGATCGGAAATCTCAAGAAGAGGCGAGCAGAGAGACACTGATGCAGGTAGAGCATAGCAGTGCAGCAGAACAGTGATGAGATAGGTAAGCCATAGATAAATGTTGTATCACTGTGATAAATTTAAGAAAGCAAAAGATTTATATTTCAAGGTGGTTGGGAGGATTGGTGTCCTCGGAGTTTCAAGTGGGTGCTTGAACACATGGAGTTGTATCTTCCATCTAGTTATAGCCAAAAAAAACAAGGTGGCAGGGTGGTGCAAGGGAGAACTATTGTTCTCTGTTATACAGGTCGGTGCATGTGTGACTGGAAGTTGGTTCTTCCATCGAGTTGGTGCTGGAACACTTAGGGAGTTGGTGCTTCCTTCTAGTGGGTGTGTTGTTGGGAAAAACACCCTACGGACTAGCAAATAGAGTTCAGACTTTGCATGCAGATTTGACCGAATAGAAATTACTTTCTACCTACATCCCTAGATTTAAATCCCCTTTTCTCAGTAAATGCATGGAAATATCCACCTACCTTGTTACCGGCATTTGACCTCGATACTCCGTTGTGCTTGATTACTTGTTTGCAATGCTCCTTCCAAAGATGACCTGCACTCAAGACAAACAACAACTATGCATGCATGCTACTTCTGTACTAATGGGTTAGAAATCAAACATAAACTAACCAAACCATAGAAAGTTCATGAATTGGGACGAGAAAAACATTCTCTTTATTACTTAAAATGAGTCAACTTACAAAATTTGAGACCGGCCACTGCTCCTTGAACCTGATCCTGGGCTCCTCTTCTTCTGTCCTTCAACTGCTTTGCTTTAAATCTCCTTTGGCATTAGGAAAGGCTAAAGGTTTGGGACAATGGAATATGTGAATGGGTAGAGTTTCTTTGCTATATTTTTTCCTCCTCGAAATGGTACCCCTACCCCTTCTTTTATAGGCTAGAAGGAGTTAGGTTTTTGGACGAACCCTCGGCCATGCATGGCCGGGAGTTTCAGTTAACTCACCCATAGCTTTTTGTTTCGTCGGAAACTTTCCTTTTTTCCTGCTTTTGTAGGTACACGCGAGCTATTGTGAGTCAGCCAGTGTGTACACGCATGTAGTAATAGGTTAGGGTACGTGGGCCTTTACACAAGGATTTTCAAAGAGTTGTTCAGCAGAGTTTTGGCAAAGAAGGGATATGAGTTGGTCTGATGCCAGGTAAGCATGTGTGGTGCAATTTAGGGTTATAACAGATGCCCCCTAATGTGTGAGGTTAGAAGAGCATCTGATGGTTGAANTTGTTGGGAAAAACACCCTACGGACTAGCAAATAGAGTTCAGACTTTGCATGCAGATTTGACCGAATAGAAATTACTTTCTACCTACATCCCTAGATTTAAATCCCCTTTTCTCAGTAAATGCATGGAAATATCCACCTACCTTGTTACCGGCATTTGACCTCGATACTCCGTTGTGCTTGATTACTTGTTTGCAATGCTCCTTCCAAAGATGACCTGCACTCAAGACAAACAACAACTATGCATGCATGCTACTTCTGTACTAATGGGTTAGAAATCAAACATAAACTAACCAAACCATAGAAAGTTCATGAATTGGGACGAGAAAAACATTCTCTTTATTACTTAAAATGAGTCAACTTACAAAATTTGAGACCGGCCACTGCTCCTTGAACCTGATCCTGGGCTCCTCTTCTTCTGTCCTTCAACTGCTTTGCTTTAAATCTCCTTTGGCATTAGGAAAGGCTAAAGGTTTGGGACAATGGAATATGTGAATGGGTAGAGTTTCTTTGCTATATTTTTTCCTCCTCGAAATGGTACCCCTACCCCTTCTTTTATAGGCTAGAAGGAGTTAGGTTTTTGGACGAACCCTCGGCCATGCATGGCCGGGAGTTTCAGTTAACTCACCCATAGCTTTTTGTTTCGTCGGAAACTTTCCTTTTTTCCTGCTTTTGTAGGTACACGCGAGCTATTGTGAGTCAGCCAGTGTGTACACGCATGTAGTAATAGGTTAGGGTACGTGGGCCTTTACACAAGGATTTTCAAAGAGTTGTTCAGCAGAGTTTTGGCAAAGAAGGGATATGAGTTGGTCTGATGCCAGGTAAGCATGTGTGGTGCAATTTAGGGTTATAACAGATGCCCCCTAATGTGTGAGGTTAGAAGAGCATCTGATGGTTGAAATACATTACCAATATTTACTGATGTGCTGAACGATTGAGCCCAAGGATCAGGAACCAGAAGGTGTCGTCTGCAAAGTAACAAATGTCTCACCGAGGCGGGCATACCCATTCTCGATATAAAATAGAACCATGGCTACCAATCAAATACACTATAGATCCATGTCAAATAACTATAAATAATAGTCGCAAACAATACACAACGGAGCTACATCTCGAAATCAGAAAGATATACATATAGAGTATCCATCTTCCAGAAGCTGATTCGGCCTAATGGCTAGAGATGAGATCTTCAAAGCTCGAGAAACAACTTTAAAATCTTTAAAAATTGGGTAGGAGTGTAATATGAGTGTACGACTGCACTACCTAGAGGTCTTCGACGGCTCGTCGGTCATTGACGTGATAATCTTGATGATCAGACTAAAGGCTTGAATGATTTCGAACAAGGACTTGATTGGGTGTTAAGGATGGTCGGGTATGAGGACAAGAGACATAATGCAGAGGGGTCGACTCAGGCTTGGTGACAAACTTCCCTTAGATACTAGCATGACAAATAATGAGACTCAGGCAGCATGTATGTTAATCATAAGTCTACGAAGCAGGAAGCAATGCAAACTCTCCATATGTTTGGAAGAATAACCAAACGGTGGAAGACACAACTCTATATAGCGAGAAAAGCTTCCTAAGGTTGTACTGCATCCTATAGTTTGATGATCAAATGGACAGATGTGCTTTATCCAAGGGCGACTCATTATGCTTCCAATAAAGAAAATACTTTTCCCATCCTCTTTTTGGGATATATTTGATTTTTTTGTTCTTTTTGATAATTTTGGAAAAAGAATAAAGGAATATTACGTTACAATGGAGGAACGAATATTGCAAACATACAAGCTCAAGGCACAAGGACAAGACTAATGTTCTGGAAAATGATACTCGAGAAAAATCCTCTGGCGGCCAAAGGTGTTAAGACGCAGAAGCAAACTGTCACAAAGCTGTTGGATAAGGTATGCAAATTCGGTTGATAAAACACACAATGGTAACGTCCTTCGATGTAAGTTTAACGAGCCCAAAGAAGGTAAGCTCAGTGGTTTTTCATATTTAGAGAGTCTGAAAAAACATAAAAGGAGACTCCATTGGGGTACCTTTTTCGAAGATAGTCTAGTCGGTTCGAAAAAGGGATAAACTAGCACTGATTAGACGTCGATTCAAAAACCATTTTAATGAGTGTGACAAGGACAAGATCACTCGGCTATTTTTTCACTTTTAAGGAGTCTAAAAAAGATTAATTATGGACTCCGTCAGGAATATTCTTCTGGACCAATTTAATGAGTGTGAAAGAATAAGGTCACTCGGCGATCTTTTCAATTTTAGGGAATCTGAAAATAGCTTAACTATGGACTTCGTGGGGGTTTATTTTTCGTAAGTTTAGTCCCTTAGGCCCGAAAAATGGATAAAATTATACCTGAGAGTACTCTTCTAAAGAATGAAAATTCGATAGAGTATACCTTTGTTCGTACAGTTGACCATCCAGACCGAAAAAGGGGTAAACTACCACCGGACAGACGTGACTTCAAATTTCAGTTTAACGAGCATGAAAGGCCACAAGATCGCTCGACAATCTTTTCATTTTTAGAGGGTCTAAAAAGAGATTAAAAAGAGACTCGTTTATTTTTGGGAGTCCTGAGGGTGAGACAAAGAGAGAAGAAGAATCATGCAAATGAGGCTCAAACTCATATTCAGGAAAGACTATAAGGACTCCCGAGCCTACAGTGTTTTAGAGACGGCATGGACACCATAATGCAACCAGGACCTACCTAAGGCATCCATGTTCTGGTAAGCTCTACCGCCAAGTTGCGACACTTCTAAAGCAGATATGATGGTTCCATGTCACAACCTGATGGGATCGATCCTATAGCAGAGGAAAAAGACAATGAGACGCAAAATTTGGGGTAATAACCTAACCTATATGCTCAAGTTGATTCTTGGAAAAAAAATTATGGACCGTCAAAATTTTCTCAAAACTCAAAAAAAGTGTCCCAATGCCCGATCAATTCTCTCCCATATAACTCCTGAATCACTCTAAATGGTTTTTGGTATAAAGAAACTGACAAGGGAGGCCAAAAAAGTGACAAAAAGAGGTCAAAAAGTCTATAAATAGAAGTTGGCAGCTCATTATCACCATTGTTGATTTCGAAATTGACTCTGGAGCTAAAAGATCCCCTTTGCTAAAACCGGTGATTCTGGGAGCTATAGTGGACGAAACAAACTTCCGCTTGGACCAAGTAAGTACAAACTCCCTTATCTAGCTATTCAATTCTTCAATTTTGTCTTTAAGTTCATTTTTTGGGTGGGCGTCGACCTTAAAAAAGTTGGCCCTAGGTACACGCGGGCTGTCTCTGGACAGGCCGTGTGTACACTCGGGCAGAGTAAAGGCTACCTGTGTGTACACGCGACTGTTGGCTCTACAGCTCGCGTGGACCCCCCCCCTTTGTAGAAAAAATAATTAAAAGGCAGGTGATGACCCTCCTGAACCTTGTTGTGTTGGCAGGATGTATGCCCAGTGGAGGGAAAGGGAGCATGAAGCAATCAGTGAGTTGGTTGCGGGAGATCCGAATGTTGTGGTCGTGTTGATGCAATGTGGTTTACTGAATTTCTTTCTGTGTCCATTTATGCGCGCACAACCAAGGCTATTGAATTCCTTGATCGACTATTGGCACCCTGATGCAGAGGCCTTTATGTTAGAGGGGCAATCATTGGTGCCCACCACCGAGGATATCTATTTTTTGATTGGTCTCTCAAGGAGAGGGGAACCAGTCAACTTCAGGACATTTCCTGCAGAACTGAGTAAGATATCGAAACTGATAGTCGAGCACTGTGAGGCTGGGATTGATCGTGCGGGCTCCCAGGTACCTATCAGTAAGATCACTAACCTATCGCTGCAAGCGATATTATTACCAATTGGGTGGATTACCGGTTATGCAACCTTGCATTAGGCTTCTCGCGCACAGATGAACTGTGTGATCCAGTGCTTGAATGCACAATAAAGGCTACCTATGTGTACACGCGACTGTCGCCTCTACAGCTCGCGTGGACCCCCCCCTTTGTAGAAAAAAGAATTAAAAGGCAGGTGATGACCCTCCTGAACCTTGTTGTGTTGGCAGGATGTATGTCCAGTGGAGGGAAAGGGAGCATGAAGCAATCAGTGAGTTGGTTGCGGGAGATCCGAATGTTGTGGCTGTGTTGATGCAATGTGGTTTACTGAAGTTCTTTTTGTGTCCATTTATGCGCGCACAACCAAGGCTATTGAATTCCTTGATCGACTACTGGCACCCTGATGTAGAGGCCTTTATGTTAGAGGGGAAATCATTGGTGCCCACCACCGAGGATATCTATTTTTTGATTGGCCTCTCAAGGAGAGGGGAACCAGTCAACTTCAGGACGTTTCCTGCAGAACTGAGTAAGATATCGAAACTGATAGTCGAGCACTGTGAGGCTGGGATTGATCGTGCGGGCTCCCAGGTACCTATCAGTAAGATCACTAACCTATCGCTGCAAGCGATATTATTACCAATTGGGTGGATTATCGGTTATGCAGCCTTGCATCAGGCTTCTTGCGCACAGATGAACTGTGTGATCCAGTGCTTGAATGCACAGATTTTTGAATGGAGTACCACATTACTGGAGTGCATGAAGAGGCAATTGATAGATTGCCAACAGTGGACACAAAGGAATTTCGGGTTCGGGACGATCTTGTGTTCATTTTTATTTGAGAGAGTTTCGAGCTTTAGCCCTCAGGAAGTAGTACGAGGACATCAGGCCTCATTTCCTGCAGTGTGTAGATGGGCAGTGTTACTACCACGACAGGGTGGTGGAAGGACCAATGAGTCCTTTGATGATGACTTCTTTGTGTGGCTATCGCGGCAGATCCCTGTGATCGAGGATTACCCATATGCAGGGATAGATTTCTCTAGAGATCCTGAGATACCTGTGCCTCCTGGTGAGGAGCGAGGGGAGATGGGTAAGTCTCCACCTTTGTAGTTTTTTGTTTGCATATGTAATTTTTATGTCATTTTTGTGATATATATCATTTTTTCGTATGCCAGAGTATTTGACAGGTAAATGTTTGTTGCATGCAGATGTGGGGCCCATGCGACCTACCGATTATGCACGGAACAGGCATCGTCCTTGGCCAAAAGCCGCAGCTGCCACCGCCGGAGGAGAAGCAGTGGCAGGGAACCTCCCAGCCGAGGAGGTTGAGAGAGTCCTTAGACGAGTTGAGCGGAACTTCACTGCACTCACTCGCACAGTCCCGATGGCAGAGATAGAAAACATGCCGCCCTCCATGCAGCCTCATGTAGTGGGGGCACCTCGGACGTGGGTCCAATTGTTTAGGAATTTAGCCCATGCTGTGGACTATTATAACAGGGCCCATAGGCCCTGAACCTATTTATACTTTTTACATACCACGAGCACTTACTTGTATATATTTTTTTTGAGGGCATAAGCCCTGTGACTCTTTATTAGTCCAATTTTTTAGGTGCTTGTGTCCATCTATGTACTCTGGTTGTTTTATTATGTTATATATGGTTTTTTGATCTTTTGTGTTTTATGGATCACGTGTGAAAAAATGTATTTACATGCTTATGTCAATTTTCTTTCATATGTGTGCAAGATGCCAATCTAAAATTTGATTAGCTAGAGTATCTGTAATTTGGTTTAATCTCCTAGGAACATGAAAATATGTAATATAATCAGAGTTTCATTCCAAGAGACGTACCCTAAGGAATCGTCAATGTAGAGTTGGATCATGAACCTGGTATACTCTGTTTAGTTGTGACACAACTAGTTGAGCATCGAGATAGACCCAGAGATGAGAGATACCCAATGACAAGGCGTCACGAAGCAACTCAATAACTGCACTATACTCGGCGACATTATTTGTGGTGTCACCTAAGCATATACCTCTGGAAGATAACAACTGGCCCCGAGGTGTAAAGATTACCCAAGCTACGGAGGCAAGCCTTCGCATGTGCCGACTAGCACCGTCTGCATACCCAACGAACACCTCGGAATCACTTGACATCTGCCATATTGACGAAAGATAACATCAATGACACGTCCATAACACTTGAAAGAAACTAAAAAGTAATAGTACAAAGACTATACATATGTTACAAAAATTTACCCACAGTGACCTGTCTATGAATAATACTTCTTGAGGTAGAGCCCATTTCTAGGCTTCGCCAAAGCATTCCCTTCAAAATCAACCAGACAATAAGCACCCTTTTTTAATACCTCTTTTATGATAAAGGGTCTGAACCACATGGGTTTAAACTTGCCTGCCCCTAGGGGGTCCTTATCTTCGTCATAGACCAGGACAAAGTCGCATTCAGAGAAAATCTGAGGACGAACAGACCTATTATACTGACACATGACCTTATGTTTGTGAGCTTCGTTGGCCAAGGTCGCATCGCGACGCTGCTCATTAAGCTGCTCAAGGTGTACTAACCGTTCTTCAAGTGGAGAAGTGTCTGGAAATAATTGTACTGCCAATTTTAGAGATGGGATCTGACATTCGATGGGAATACTGCCTCCAACTCGTAAACGAGTTGAAAAGGTGAGAAACTGGTTGCAGTCTTAACAGATGTTCGGTAAGCCCATAATTTCGAGTATAACATCAAATTCCAATTTGACTTGGCTGAGTTGATAGTTCGTTGTAGAATAGTCTTAAGAGTTTTGTTTACAACTTCCACCTGCCCATTGGCTTGGGGGTAGTAAGGTGATGAATGTTCTTCCCGTAACCCAAGATTTGATGTTAATTCGGTCATCATTTGGTTCTGAAAGTGACTGCCATGGTCAGTGACAATCTCTCTCGGAACGTCGAACCTTGCTATGATCAGGTTGAATAAGAAGAGAGTTGCAATCTCTCCATCATCTTTAAACATTGGCATAGCTTCGACCCACTTAGTGAAGTAGTCGACAGCTATGATGATATAGCGGTGCCCCCTTGCTGACGGGGGGTTGCACGTAGTGTAATCAATCCCCCATTTAGTGAAGGGACCAACTGTGATGACAAGAAACATAGGAGCGGGATGTGCCCTCATCTTTCGAGAGAAGATTTGGCACAGATGGCACTTCTTGACCGATTCGATACAATCTTTTATAAGTGTTGGCCAAAAGTAACCTACTCGTAGAATCTTTTGGGTTGTGGCCAACCCAGACAAATGACCACCACAAGCTCCAGTATGGCAATCGTTGAGCACGATGATGGCCTCCTCATGTGTGAGACATCGACGTAAGATGCAGTCTACATCTCTCTGATACAACGTATCATCGAGTATGAGATAATTCTTAGCCTGATGGCGTATCCGCCAACGCTCATCATGAGAAGCAAAGGTGGGGCACTTCAAAGTCTAGAGATAGATAAGTATATCTATGTACCAGGGATCTGAAGATGTAATCAAAAACATATCTCCCCGGATAGGCGATTCCTCAGGCACAACGTCACCTGACTCAACCGGAACTTCCGAAATAAGCTCTACGAAGACCAATGACTTTTTAGACTTTGTTGAAACGAAGTTTAAGTCAAATTCTTGGAGGATGACTATCCATCTACTGATTTTTCCGCCTATAACTCATCGTGTCAACATGTACTGGAATGGATTCACAATAGAAATAACGGTGGTCTTTTGAAACATAACATAGTGACGGAACCGTTGAACAGCATGAACTGCTGCCAACGCAAGTTTTTAGATATGAAAATAATTGAGTTCCAATCCTACGAGGCCTCAACTCAGGTAATAGATCATGTATTCTGAGAAAGAATCATCTTCCTGAATTAAAACCATGCCAATGGTTGACTCTGCGGCAGCCAGATATAATAAGAAATCTTTGTTATAGTTAGGTGGCCATAGCAGAGGTGTGGTTGTGAGGGCATGTTTTAATGCGTCGAAAGAGCGTTGAGTAGCTTCGTCCCAAAAAAAAGGAACGTCTTTCTTTGGTAAACGCATAAAGCCCTTGGTGATTTAGGCATAGTTGGCGATGAAGCGTCGTAAGAAGTTTGCCTTGCCTTGTAGACTCTGAAGTTGTAGGATTGTGCATGGGGGAGGCAACTGGATTATTGCCTCCACCTTAAGAGGATCGACCATGATCCCTGTTGTTGATACGATGAAACCTAGCAAACGTCCTGACGTTACGCAGAAGCTGCACTTGTTTGGATTCAAGCGAATCCTAAAGTAGCGACAGTGTTCGAAGATTAGTCTAAGGTGTATGGTATGATTCGTTCTCTTGCGAGAGCGTGATGCTAAATCATCTAGGTAGGCCTCGACTATATGCTTGAGGTCATGAAAAGCAAAAGAAATGGCCCGCTGGAATGTGGCTCCAGCATTTTTAAGGCCAAAAGGCATCTTACGATATGCGAATGTACCCCATGGACAAATGAATTTCGTTTTATGTTGGTCTTTGGGTTTGATTATATCCTGAAAAACCGTCCATGAAAGAAAATGATTCACAACCAGCACATTCATCAATGATCTGGTCAATGAATGGTGTTGTAAAATTATCTTTGGGACATGCCTTGTTTAAATCACGGAAATCGGTACATACATGAATCATGCCTTGTTTTTTATTGACCGGCACAGGATTTGACACCCATTGAGTCAAATGGATAGGATAAATAAAACCTGCCTTTAGCAATTTCTCAACCTCAATCTTGATGGTTGTTGATTTCTTGGGATTAACTGGACGAAGTTTTTGTCGAACAGGCTTGGCATCAGGATACGTTGTGATTTTATGTTCAACTATTTTTGGATCGATACCTGGAATTTCCTCATAAGACCAGGCAAAAACGTCGTGGAGATGTTGATTGGTATAGTTTCAGCGATAGTCGTCATATTTCCCTCAGCATAAATTTCATGTGTAGCTAAGAGATTAATAGGACATGGCTGATCTCCCATCATGGTAACGGTGAATTCTCCTGCTTCGATTCGGCTTATCTCTGGGAGAAAATATGATCTGTGATGAAAATCTTCCCAAGGTTTGTCTGGACTAGTCATTGCTTCGATTACTGCTTCATCAGAAGGCAAGACTAAGTCTAATGAATCGACGTTAGCGAGAGAACCCTGAGCCCAAATAGGCTCTAGAAGTGGATCTAACTCTTGTGCAGGAGTCGGATCAGGGTTAACTGAAGCTTGTTGGACTAAAGAGTATGCTACCTTAGTGGAAGACAAGGGCATAGACATGCCTGGGTGCCTTGGCTCATCCATCGTCGCTGATGGGGAAGGAACAATCCAAGGATCCTCAAAGTAAGTCATGCGGAACGACGAAACTTGAAAAATCTCAACCTCATGGTGATTAGATATAAATTTGATATCATCATGAGGAGGTGGGTAATCGAAGGTACCCATCAAGGATGGGCAAAAACCAACTCCTATGTTAAGGACACCTGGTT
>SNQJ01S0033210.1:98068-119179 GCA_010110895.2 Picea sitchensis
AAGATTTTGGACAGCAAACTCAAAGGAATTTCACTCGACTACGAGCTACTTATGATCTAAGTGAACTGCAAAAACTTATGAAATAAAAGACTTCTCCCTAGCTAATGATGCAGAAACACACTCTTCAACCAAAGAAGAAAACAGAAAGATATTTTTTTATTTATTTAAGTGCTAGTAAAGCAAGAAAGGGAAAATACCGACAAGCAAAAAAAAACAAGAAAAACAATTATGGCTTAAAGCGCAGATCGCAAAGAATCAGATTAAAGAATCACACAATGGCAATTGTAAAAACAATGACTCTCACGCTTGTCTAAAAACCATAAGAAAACAAAAAAAAATTATTTTTCTGACAACATTTTAAATGAGAAAAATCAAGCTAAGGCTAAAAATAATCCTAAGCTACTGACTGTTCAAACATAGATTCAAACACCTGAGAGGAATACTTCTTATCAAAGGAGGGGATGACTGCCCCACCCTGAACAAAAAGTAGCCTGTACAAGCATGTGACTATCACTCAAACAAAACGAGTGTTGAACAACAACAGTGGGTGTGTACACGCGGGTTGACCTTGTACAAGCCACGTGTATATCTAAACTCTAAGGAAAAATATGAAAACAGATAGAGAAGACCAGGAAGAGACCTCTGGTATTGATAACGAGGATCCCTTGAAGGCTTGGATACTCTTTCTAACAAAAAAAAAAAATAATGCAAGGAAAAATAATAAGGCAAAAAACAATCTGAGATAGGACTGTTAGCAAACAAGACTCAGACAGAATTCCAGAAAACCCCCTGAGAATGTGTGATTCTAACAGGGAAGAGGAGGACTGCCTCTAAGGTTCTCTGAACTCTTACACGCTACTGCTATCTCTACAACTAGCGTTCACATGCGGGTTGTAAGAGGATAGGGCGCGGGTACACGCATGCAGGCCTAGTGCAGGCCGCGTGTACCTCTGTGTCTCCCGAAAAACACTGTCAAGCAAAAGTCAGGGAAAGCTGGTATGGAAAACCAGACTCCCTGCTAGCTTAGACCTTACAGCAACGAAAAGAAAAGACAGGCAAGAAAAAACTAGTCTTTAAACTACCCAAAAACTAAAAAAATTCTAGGAACCCTAAAGAGTATTCTCCCCAGTACGGTCGCCAATTTTGTTGTTGGGAAAAACACCCTACGGACTAGCAAATAGAGTTCAGACTTTGCATGCAGATTTGACCGAATAGAAATTACTTTCTACCTACATCCCTAGATTTAAATCCCCTTTTCTCAGTAAATGCATGGAAAGATCCACCTACCTTGTTACTGGCGTTTGACGTCGATCCTCCATTGTGCTTGATTACTTGTTCACAATGCTCCTTCCAAAGATGACCTGCACTCAAGACAAACAACAACTATGCATGCATGATACTTCTGTACTAACGGGTTAGAAATCAAACATAAACTAACCAAACCATAGAAAGTTCATGAATTGGGATGGGAAAAACATTCTCTTTATTACTTAAAATGAGTCAACTTACAAAAGTTGAGATCGGCCACTGCTCCTTGAACCTGATCCTGAGCTCCTCTTCTTCTATCCTTCAACTGCTTTGCTTTAAATCTCCTTTGGAATTAGGAAAGGCTAAAGGGTTGGGACAATGGAATACGTAAATGGGCAGAGTTTCTTTGCTATATTTTTTCCTCCTCCAAATGGTACCCCTACCCCTNAAAACACCCTACGGACTAGCAAATAGAGTTCAGACTTTGCATGCAGATTTGACCGAATAGAAATTACTTTCTACCTACATCCCTAGATTTAAATCCCCTTTTCTCAGTAAATGCATGGAAAGATCCACCTACCTTGTTACTGGCGTTTGACGTCGATCCTCCATTGTGCTTGATTACTTGTTCACAATGCTCCTTCCAAAGATGACCTGCACTCAAGACAAACAACAACTATGCATGCATGATACTTCTGTACTAACGGGTTAGAAATCAAACATAAACTAACCAAACCATAGAAAGTTCATGAATTGGGATGGGAAAAACATTCTCTTTATTACTTAAAATGAGTCAACTTACAAAAGTTGAGATCGGCCACTGCTCCTTGAACCTGATCCTGAGCTCCTCTTCTTCTATCCTTCAACTGCTTTGCTTTAAATCTCCTTTGGAATTAGGAAAGGCTAAAGGGTTGGGACAATGGAATACGTAAATGGGCAGAGTTTCTTTGCTATATTTTTTCCTCCTCCAAATGGTACCCCTACCCCTTCTTTTATAGGCTAGAAGGAGTTAGGTTTTTGGATGAACCCTTGGCCATGCATGGCCTGGAGTTTCAGTTAACTCACCCATAGCTTTTTGTTCTGTCGGCAACTTTCCTTTTTGCGTGCTTTTGTAGGTACACGCAGGTTGTTGTGATTCAGCCAGCGTGTACACATGTGCAGTAATAGGTTAGGGCACATGGGCCTTTACACAAGAGGATTTTCAAAGAGTTGTTCAATAGAGTTTTGGAAAAGAAGGGATATGAATTGGCTTGATGCCAGGTAAGCATGTGTGGTGCAATTTAGGGTTATAACAGGGTGCTAGAGAAACCAAGGAGTTGGTGCTTCCTTCTGGTGGGTGCTAGAGAAACCAGAGAGTTGGTGCTCTCAGTAAGTTGTAGCTTGCAAAATAGAGGTGGTAGCCTCACAATGATTTGGTGCTCGTAAGAATAATAATGTACAGAAAATAAAGATTACTTATCATATCAAGAAGAAGAGGTTTTTACCCTTTATGGGTTTCCTCAGAAAATATATGTCTCTGTATATTTCATGTGTGTGATTGATGTTGAATGTTTTATTGCTTACCTCCCAGCATTATTGTGATTGTCATTGAGTGCTCTGTAAAGAGTTTAAAATAAGCATAATTGTTTAAGCACAATAACAACTAATTCACCCCCCCCCCCTCTCACTTGACCAACATTGTTGAGGCCGAGGAAGAGCTATAGGTCTATAATATTGTGTATCGGGTCTGCTACATGATTAAAGGTATGTTTTAAATGTGTTTTGAGGGTTGTGTCTTGATACATGCTTGAGGCATGGTTTGGAGATTTGGGCATATGCTTTGAGGTACACCTTGGTGATGTTATGGTACATTGATTAGAAGCATATATTAGCTATCCTGGTATCTAGTTTGGTATATGTCATGGTGATGTTATCACATGCTTGAGGCACTTTGTTGATGATATATTATGGCACATGGTATATGGCATAATTGAGACATGTCATGAGTGATATGGTGTATGGTTGAGGCTACATGATATGGTACAGGTTTTGGTACATGGTTGATGCATGATATGGTACAGGTTTTGTACATGGTATGGTACATGGTTGATGCATGATATGCTATTGGTTGATGCAATAGAGTGACAATGACAAGTTGATGTGACAGAGTGACAGTGACAGGTTGAGGTGACAATGACAGTGACAAGTTGATGTGACAGTGGCAGTGACAGTATGAGTGGTAGTGATAGATTGAGTCTACACTTATGTATGGTGAAGTAGGGATTTCTTTAAGTAAAATATGTATGCAACAATGTGTATTTTTCATATATGGCTACATTGTCACCTCAATGTGCAAAGGTTAAATACAGTCTCGGCTCCTTTAGAGATTAAAAGGCAGCCCAATAGAGGTTCATAAGTGGCACCTGTAGATCGTAAATATGTCTGGGTAGTAACCATGCTCGTCCACTGTTATGGGATATGCATGATAAGATTAGTCTCATCCTTCAATGTGCATTTACTTCAATGACAATGGAATTGAAAATGTTGTAGGCTAAATGTTCTATGTTTTGGCTAAGTCACATTTCTCATACTTTTCCTACTACAATTTTCATTGCTCCTATTTGCTCAATATCAAATGGTATCAAAGTAGACGGTATGCTCACATATATAAAATATATCGCTCAATTATACAAACTGATCATAAATAGATCACATAGCTACACAAACAATTCATAAATAGATTGCATGCATGTGCATGTGCAAGTGACCGCATGAGTAAATTCATTGACATGTTTCCAACAAAATACATATGCAACAATGTGTATTTTGCATATATGGCTACATTGTCACCTCAATGCACATAGGTTAAATACAGTCTCGGCTCCTTCAGAGATTAGAAGGTTCATAAGTGGCACATGTATATCGTAAATATGCCTATGTGGTAGATTGTTATGGGATATGCATGATAATGTGTACAGTGCCCGTGGCCTAATGGATAAGGCGTCTGACTTCTAATCAAGTGATTGTGGGTTCGAGTCCCACCGGGCGTGCAGTACCAGAACCCTTGAAATAGATTATGGCATCCAAAGGCCTCAATCTAATAAAAGATTTAAAATGATTTAATGATGAATATGGAATTTTTTTTCTCTCCTTGCCAACTAACTCTACCGTCTTCTTGAAAATGTATAAGCCAAGCAAAATGTGCCCTTTAAGTTTAGTCCTCACTGGAAAATAAAATAGAAAAAAGATTGTCTAAGCCCAGGTTCGAAATGGGGACCTTTCAATATTGGTTCACCTTTAGAAAAATAAAATAGAATACAGATTGTAAAATAAAATTAAAAACATTGTCTGAGTCTAGGTTGGAACTGGGTTAGTGTATGATATTGATGTGATAACTACACCATGCTTCTTAATTAGTAATAATAATAATAATAATAATAATCTATTTTTAAGGTCACGGCCAAGCTACATCAAATTGGTGTATGAGATCCTCTTGTTTGTGGGTTACTTTGGTTTTCCTTTCAGTTGCCCCTTGATTAATATTACTCTGGTTTTCTTTTCAGTTGCCCAGTTGCCCCTTGATTAGTATTACTCTGGTTTTCTTTTCAGTTACACCTTTAACCAATTTTGCTCTTATTTCTCTCTTGTTTGTGTGCTCGCCAAAAATAAATAAATTGAGAATTTTATTGATAAAATGGCAAACTTCTCCAATGAAATGAATTAGATTCAGTTCATTTTGCTTGTTTTTTTGTTGAGAACAGACAGATAGTTATGCACAACCAAGAAATATTTATTTCCTTTGTTTATGTGAACGCATTAGGAAGTAAAATTGAAGTTTTATGTTCTCAGTTTAAATTGGTAAAATGAAAACTTGCGCATCCAGGGAATCGAACCCTGGTCAGTACCGTGGGAGGGTACTATGATACCTCTACACCAGATGTGTTGTTGATGACAGAAGTCTTAAAGAATTATTTTGTTTGTATGATCCAAGTGGTATGTTTTTAAATGATGCAACCCTCCTATAACAACGACGAGGATGCCCGCGCTTACTTTTAAATTCTTGGTTGTGCGTTGGTTGCATTTGAAACTGTTAAGTCTAGGCTCCCCCTTTGTCGGTTTGGAAGGTTTACCCTATCACTGTTTTTTTAGCTCTTTTTGGGAAAGTTATACATATTTCCATTCCTATGATGTCTCGAATACTTACAAACTTAAAACCATCTCTCAAGGTTTTAGATCCTAATCTCTCCAATTTAGAGCATCAACAAATTTATTTTACATTATCTTTTTGTTTTTACAATAGTCTATTTCATTTCAGTATGAGGTCAATATTTCATTTCAATATGAGGTCAAAATTATGGCTTATGTCTAGGTATTCAAAATCAACTTATGTAATAGAGTTGATCTACTAAACTATTGAGCAACGATGTAGCATCATATCCTAAAGATGTGAAGTACTCCAGACAGAAAGTACTCTTTCAAAATTCTATACGGAACTGAGATAGTTACCTTACAAAAAGTCTTTGATTTGGATGATCAATCTGAAGCATATATCTTCCTATACTTCATCTTTTTGAGGGTAGGAGAAAAGATAGAACTTGATAATTGAATTCATTGGAAGTGAAATCAGAAACTCATGACATTTACTTTTTCTGGTCCTTTGGTTAATCTAAACTTCCAATGAATCATCTTCAATTCAATAATATTTTTTAAATTGGGGTAGAGGACCAAAGAATAGTTGATTGAGCCGTATCAGGTAGGAAACTCTCAAGTATGGTTCTAAGGGAATAAAACTTTTCCAACTTGGCCTATCCTGACCAAGGAAAACAAGCCATTCGACAGGGAGATCATGAAACTGCGGAGGCTTGGTTCAATAAAGCTGTTGAGTATTGGGAACAAGCTATAGCACTTGCTCTGGGCAATTACATCGAAGCACAAAATTGGTTAAATATTACAGGACGCTTTGGAGAATGATAATTTCTATTATCGGGAAATTGTTTTCATTATTTCATATCTGATTTTCTCGAAATCAATGGAATTCTTCCAGAATATTCCCCAAAATAAGATTCTATTCCGTCGGCATCTTATAGGAATATATTGACAATATAACAAAGAATACATTTTCTAATTCTATATTGTTAATGGATCTTCTTAATAGGGGTAAAATCCATCTGGATCCTGACCAAGGAAAACAAGCCATTCGACAGGGAGATCATGAAACCGCGGAGGCTTGGTTAGATCAAGCTGCTAAGTATTGGGAACAAGCTATAGAAATTGCTCCGGGAAATTACATCGAAGCACAAATTGGTTAAAGATTACAGGAAGCTTTGGAGAATGATAATTTCTAATTATCGGAAACAGCTACTATTTCATATCTGTTTTTATCGAAATCAATGGAATTTTTCCAGAATATTCCCCAAATTTAGATTCTATCCCGTCGGCATCTCATAGGAATATATTGACAATATAACAAAGAATACATTTTCTAATTCTATATTGTTAATGGATCTTCTTAATAGGGGTAAAATCCATCCGGAGATGTCTTTCATTAATGATCCATGAATAATGATTAATAATGGATGGATGGTTCTTTTTATATGGGACATAATGTAAGCGGAGGAGTATCAATATATATATATATATATATATATATATATATATATATATATATATATAGAAATGGTGCACACAATCACCAGAAATGCTTTTGAAATTACGCTAGAAAACCTTTATTGAATCATAACAATCCATGGTCCATTAAGCACCTAAAAGATATGTCATAATAAAATGAAACACCTGCCTTAGATCGAATCCCATATCATAGTTGCTCTAGTCATAAACTAGATAATAAGGGGAGAAACGAGTTGAGATATCTCTCTCGAAATTTCACTAATTCCTATTGGCGGGTTTCTTCTTATTAATGTTCCATTCGAAAAGGGGAGAACTCAATGATCATTCATTCACCGGAATCAAAAGTCAAGATTGTAGTAGAGAGGGATCCTATAAAAACCTCTTTTGAAACATGGGTCAAACCTGAGCATTTATCAAAGACGCTAGCTAAAGGCCCTGATACTACCACTTCGATCTAGAATCTACATGTTAATGCTCATGACTTTTATAGTCATATTGATGATTTGGAAGATATTTCTCACAAAGTATTTAGCACTCATTTTGGTCAACTAGCCATCATCTTTATTTGGATAAGTGGGATGTACTTTCATGACGCTCATTTCTCCAATTATGAAGCATGGTTGGGTGATCCCACTCACATAAAACCCAGTGCCCAAGTAGTTTGGCCAATAGCAGGTCAAGAAATATTGAATGGGGATGTAGGTGGAGGTTTTCAAGGGATACAATTAACCTATGGATTCTTCCATATTTGGTGAGCATATGGAATAACCAATGAATTGCAACTTTATTGCACTGCAATTGGTGCAGAGGGTTTCACAACTTTTTCTATAGCAATGTGAAGTTTTCGGTCCACAGAATCGAGCATATTTAGTACTTTGTTTCTTAATTTTTCAATTCCTTGAAAACCCCTACCTTATATTAACAACAAGTTGTGAAGTCCAATATAGATTTTGACCAGAATCAAAGTACTGGTAAATTCTATAGCTAAACGGTGTCCACTATACGCTACCTTTTTCACTAGGGATGGCCGACTATTCCTCCTTCTTCGTCTAAAGTGGTGGTGCATGAAATGATACCCATACATATGTAATATTTGTCTGGATAGAATGTTCCCCATTATCTTTGTCGTATATAGAAGGTCTAAACAAGCTGAAATACATGCCTTGAGTGTGGATCATGGGTGAGAGTCTCGTAGCTCTGATACTGAAGAAGATGTGTAGCGGAAGAAGGAAACCAATTTATCCTGAACAAGAACCTGTCCCTATGCCCAAACTTCTTGTTGGGATAAATCAACCTCAATCGAACTGGTAAGACCAAGCCTAATGCAGGAATGACTAAAATGTTGAACATGGGGGAAGAAAGCCAGTATTATACCAGAAAGGATATAGCACTATACCATGTGATCATATAGAATAAAAACTGAAAAGGAGTGAAGGAATCAAGGTAGCAATACTTAATAATCTGAACACTTGAGAAGGCATTAATCTTACTAGGAGACTTATATCAAACTCATGAAGGTGTTGGAACTACGGAAGAGGCAACAACCACTCTTTGGATAGAATTTTACAACAATAAGGGAAGTGATAGATACATAACCATTGAAGATGGTCCAGAGATTGACAACGAAAGGTATACCGAACGTACTGCAGGGACCCTGACTAGTAATCAGAGAGTGGTATGAGAGGTGGTGTGGCCGATATAAACACATTGGAGATCATATATTGAAAGGGAAGGAAGCTAGGTACACCCCCGATCAGAAAGTGCCATGGGTGAAGGTCGATCATTGAAAAGATATGTAGAGTGTTGCGAATAACTAAGCCTTGGATCCTGTATGTAGCTCCCTGCCTTAGCAAGGTAGGTTGTAGCTCTAGGAAAGTGATTGTATTGCTCATGTCTAACAGCTTGTTTGAACAACTCGCTAGGTATATCGATTTCCTAGCCAATGAAAAGCTAAAGAAATCCAAGACTTGTAGATATGATAGTAGCAATTGGCACTAACCAATCTTTTCATGATGAAAAGCAATGCGTAAGTGAATAAATGTTGGTATATCTTGATCTGAGAAGCATTGATCCTAGATAGGTGCGATATAAACACCCATGGATACAGTTGCGTACTTGGTGATGAACAAAAGATAGTGTGAGATCACAAATGGTCTCAGTGGTTGTCTGAATGAACAACATGACCAAGATTGAACCAGGGAATGGACAACCGAACCTATGCCCCACTTTACACCTTTATGACTTGGTCCCAATGATAACGGAGTCTAAAGCTAGGTATAAAAGGCATATAGTTGTTGGTAGGTATTCCATGAAATGACATGGATGAAGGGGGAGCACCACAATCAGCGCTCGTAGATGATCAAAGGTTCGAATAAAGAAACAAGTGGAAGGGGACACTAGTCGAAGTAAGGGAAACCTTTCCCAATGGATTGCTAAAATTGAGATCATGGGAGATGGATGGGAACAGGAGGAAAATCTCGACTCCCATGGGGGGAATACCTGAGATTCAATAAGCAGAGAGTAATCAACGGGAATTGAATGAAGGTGGTATGCCTACTTGAACAAGATGTAGTATTGGGGGACCTTCGATCAAGCCAAAACTCACCAAGTTAATTAGGACATGTTCCTGAACCAGAACATGATTAAACCTGAGAAGCGTGTCGTGAATAACATCTTTCCCATGCAAGAATGCATTGGAAGAACAATGGGACACCTATAGCCCCAAATGAACCTGCAATGCACCTCTATAACCAAACTCAAGGAGGTCTTAGCCCAAACACAGAGAACTAGAGGGAGGACTAGATCCGACTAGTCCGGGTATAAATAATTATTAGGAAAGAAATAAAGAAACACCTCCAGGCAGGGATACCTACACAGAGAGGAAGGAAAAACCCCATAGCACCTTAGTGATTGAAGTAGGGGAATAGTGTTAGGAGAGAAGTGAAGTCTTCCCTCCGGACCCACCTTCACCTAGGTCATACTTACTTCCCATCTACTCTACATTATATATCGAAATCATTTTGCGCCCCTTATTGTTTCAAACCCATCACCTCTTTATACCTTCCCATACCATATTGCCTATCATTTATTCTAGTTCCATCTTCCTTGCCATTACTTCCAGAAGAGGAGGGCGCCTACCATACCATTGATGGTAAGACTTGGTCAATTGCCTTTGCCTTTACCTTTTCTTCTTACTCTGCCACCTTTGCTTCATATTTATATCCGGTAAAGGGCTACCACCTTGCTTTGCATATACTTTAGATTGAAAGTCAACAGAAACAGATCCAAATCCTCTTAGATTCACCTAGAAGCAACAAAGGCACCCACGCAGTCAAAGGCAGAGCCCACGACATCCTTGCTACTTATAGTTTTCCTTCGTCCTATTCCATAACTTACAGGGGTAGAGCCCATTAGGAGCATCGATCCCATTCATTGAGTAGGATAAACATGGGTGTGCGGAAAAGCACCATTTCCTGTCTGTTATGGGTACATTACACGGTAGGGGTGCCCTATAGTTACATCTTTCCATCCAATATTTGTGTGCGTACAATACCTATCAATTGTACAATGAGAAAACATAACAATCATTGGCTTTCTAGAAGAATCTGTACCCCCTAATATATACAGAAATAATTCCATTTCGTCGAGTACAAATTTAATAGCTAGGCGCAACATGCGTAAACCGAATCTCAGTGTCAAAGTCTTAAGGCATAGATCCAGATCGAGCAGATTCAGGAATAGGTATAGGTATGGAATTGTAAGGAATGCTCGCTTAGATAAAGAAGTAATGTGCCCTAAAGAAGTAGTCCCCAGTTAGATGAACCTGGAGATTAGCATTAGTAGTTCCGGTAACTAGAGAGAAGCAATAATAGGTGAGTTAGCTCGCGAGAATAGCAATTGAATTGGTGAGAGTAGTAGCAGCACTGGTTATTCGTTCCCAGAGCTCGTAGGTGAGGTAGCTCGCGAAAATATCTATTGGATGGTGAGATTGGTTGGATCATTAGTTTTATTGGTTCAATGAGTTTTCGATAAGTGCTACAAGGGTTTAAAACCTATATTAGGTGAGTTATTGCTTGGGTTAGGTCACTTGCTTGTAGGTTAGTCCCAAGAAGTAGTAGTAGGAGATTGACCAGCCCAACAACCAGCTAGCGAGAGTCCCCGAGGTAGACTGGGTTTAGCTTCGAATGGTATGGTTCACGAGGTTTAGCTTCACAACCCAGTGACTAAGGTTCGAGTAGACCAGGTTAGCTTCGAGAACATGCTTGCTTAGACTGACTTGGATGATAACTACTTGGGTTAGCTAGAATATAAGGATGATAAGCCCAATAGTAGATGCTTACCAGCTCAACAACTAGCGTAGGGATGCTTACCATCCTAGCCAACTAGCGAGGAGGCTTGTCAACCTAACAAACAGCTAGCGAGGAAGGAATGCTTACCACCTCGTAGTTAAGAGGATTACCACCTCAGTCTAATCAGTTAAGAGGTAGGGATGCTCAGCTCTTAGTCGGTATGATGACCAGCCCAATATACGAGTAGATGCTTACCAGCATGAAACATTACGGGAGGGATCCAGTCAAAAAACTAGCTAGCGATAGTATGGGTCAAACTGATTACCACTGACCAACAAGCTTCGGTCAAAGCTTAAACCTGCCTGAACTATTTGCTTGGACAGATTGGAAAAACTTTCTTGGACAGATGGTAACTCCTTCTTATTCTTCTTCTTATTTAGGGCACTTACATTATATTATCTATGAGAGCATCCAAGTATGTTTAGGAGCTCGAGGTGTTTGGATACATGCATTAGTAGAAGATATTAATTGATCTAAAGAAGCGGGCGGGCACCTATCCTATTCCAATATCGTAGGAGCAATTATGTAGCTGGCAACAATGACTCGTACAGATTCAAGCTGGTTTCAAACCCAATAGGAGGGGGATGAAGATAACAAGGAGTCTTGTATTCTCTTCCTCTCTTAATCTACTAGTTATCTCTCTATTTCTTTCTATATTATATTATAGAAAGATTCTAAGCTCACATAGTCTTAAAGCGTAATTACATAGATAACGGAAAAGGGTAAGAAAGTGTAGGGAAGGCGGCATCGAGTAAAGTCAAAAGGAATAAGAATCTCAAGGATTCTCAACTGATCTTTCCTTAGCGCTCTAAGGGCAGTTTTGATGCAGTGTTCAGAAGGTTCGGTTCAATGCGTCGAACATAATGTGATGGATGCCCGGACGGGTGTCACGAGTGTGACCAGGGATACAGGCACTAGAAGGTGCGAGAATGGCCTATGTGACGATTTAAAGAAATGGGGCCTCACTCACCACCAGACCTGTGACTTGAACCTTACATTCAGGGCAAGGGTAACCTCGCTTCAAGGGTCAATGTCCCAGTCCAATATAGCTAAAGGACCCGACCATAACCTTACTGAGCTAAAATAAGAATACATAACACGCAAAAAGGTCGTCTTCAAGTTGCTTTCTCACCCTCAACTGACGTCCCCTTCATTTAGGATCGCTTCATTCCGACAGATCCGTGACAAATTCTTTCTTTATGTAATTACGGCTAGAGCCCTAATCGATGGGATAATATAGTATATCCATATTCAATAAATTCCTTCAATCTCTTAGGATTTATAATGCTTTCACCTGAAACCCTTTCTATCCTACTATAAGAAATAGAAACACTGACAAATCGATTGGTTCTAGCGGAGACGTTGCCTTGTATGATATGGATTCTGAGTTGCTAAAGAGGATCCCCAAGAAACAAGTTGACCACCTCATATAAGAACCAACTCCAATGCTACACTCATTTCTAGGGTTTTCTATCTATTAACACTTCTCAACTATTACTACTTAAAGACTACTACTAACTTCTTAAATATTACTACTAAAAGAAAGACCGGTCCAATTCTCTTCACTCCAGCCTTATATCGTATCCTGGTTCCTATTTGTCTTCCCATCTCTCGGTTGGTTGCTTCACTACATTCTTGGGATTCATTAGCACATCCACTCGATTCAACTTCGAAGCACCTACACAACAACACACATGATGCACCGCTCTGCCTAAACCATCCATTCCACTAAATCGTTATACTCCATCAAACCCACCAAAACCATCCAATAGAAAGATTGTCCGAAGAACTTGCCCAACATGACCCAGCTAACTGAAAACGCAGAGCATTCATAGGCGGAGGACCATCTGCAACAAACACAACATTTAACTATACTTCCCTCATTCAATATTCTTGACCCGACACTCTAAGATGATGGAATGGATTTGAGAAAGCTACGTCGGTAAAGCAATTGTTGAATTGAAGTAGAAGGTCAAGATACTGTAGGTCTATTTTAAGGGGAATTGTTTTTAGGTCAAGTTTTAGGGTTATCAATGAGGATAGGTGGTAAGGCTCTATCCTTTCAATAATTTTAGTGTTGGTTGCAAAGTTTTGACATGCTAGTTTTTTTTCCAATCGAAAATTGCTCAATTATATTAATATATAATTTGTTTACAAAATATGTCTTTACAATATATTGACATAGCCAAAACTCGGTTGTAAGCACATTATATCAATGGGTATCCCTATGCCCCAAAATACCAAAAAGATACCAAAAAAAGATAACAAAAGTAAGCAACATACAGATTGCCAAGTAGTCCTTCAACTCTCATGATACAAAGTTTTTACTAGACACCATCTCATGCTAAAACAAAAATAATACATCAGAAACTTATTAGTTGCACTAATATAAGTTTATGAACATTGTGGGGCCTTCTTTTCCATCAGCCCATGTGTAATATGAAATTTTTCCTTCTAGCTTTTGAATACCCTGTTTGGATAGTAAATCTGCCTCCCTATTGAATTCGTTGTAGATATGAGCAAAGCTGGTTTCTCTAAGGTTTTTGAATAGGTCCCTAATTTTGTGCTTCTAACTTTCTAATGAACATGCATGTAGACTTCCTTTATCATTTAACCAGTCAATTACTATTTTTGAATCTCCCAATACCTGGATGTCTCTGAAAGCCAACCGAGTTGTCAAGGTTAATGTTTCCCAAACTCCCAATAATTTCGCCCTTGTATTTGTTCATTTTCCATGGTTAAAAGTCCATATGTAAACTGAAAAATTTGATGTTTTTATAACCCCCCCTGCTTCGCACTGATGGCCATTTGATTGTGTTGCTCCATAAAAACATGCCATTGTAGTCCCTACTCGTCGCATTGGTATACAAGAGCGTAATGGAGGGAAATATTGATGACATGTATTCCTTTTTAGTGCTCCAAGAGACTTTGTGACCACATAATAGATTGAAGGAGACCCTTGCTCGAAGATTACTTTATTTCTCTCCAACCATATATTACAGCGAATAAGTGCAGGTAGAGTAGTTGGGACAATCTTCTCCTCTAGCCATCTTTTATAGAAATATGGTATAGTGTATCCTTCCCATTCTTTTTTAAACTTTAGCCCAGTGTAGATTCTCGTCCACACCTTCTTTGTGAAGATGCAATGGATCATTAAATGATTCATAGTCTCTGATTCTTTTTTTCACAGGTGACAACTGCTAGGTCCTTCCCATCCTTTCAATTGTAGGTTGTCCCAGGATAGTATTTTGTTTTCCACTGCTAACTAAATAAAAATCTATATCTTTAATGGTAAGTCCCATTTACATCATTTTAGCCTCCACCCACCGATTGGTTGTGTCTGAAGTGTTGTCATTAAGGCCTTATAGACATTTTTGACAAAGAGAAGTCATGATTTATCTCCCCGAGTCCACATCAATTCATCTGATCTGTCATGTAGATAGACCCTTGATCCCATAAGAGATCTGCGAAAAAGATCCCATTCCTATGTCACTTCTTCCGTGATCCCCATATCATCACTCTCTATCCACGGTGAGGAAAAGGAGTATGGCCTAGTTGGTCCCTTGGCCTAATAGAGTAAGGTAATATTTTTCTATTTTAAAATGGATAAAAGGTTTTGTGATAGAAAGGAAGAGTCCCCCATACCTAGTATTCTATCTCTACCAAGTTGAACATGGTGTCTCAATCTCAGGCTCCAACTCATCCAATTTGTAAGGAGATGTACAGATTTTAAGAGATTTTTCCAAGTTTGTGAGCTAGTTGAAGGTTGAAAGGTCATCGATCTGAACCAAGTAGTTACTGAAACATAGGGAAGATACTTATCTATAATCACTCTATTCTAGATACCATCCTTAGTTAACACTTGCCATAAAGTGTTCGTCGCCATAGCTTTGTTGAAGTGATAAATGTTTCGAATTCCCCACCCGCCAAGGTTCTTTGGTCTTGCTAAAGTCTCCCATCTGCAGAGATGGTAATGAAATTTATCACTACTTCCTTTCCAAAGGAAACTGAACATAGTTTTCCTTATCTTGTTGAGGACTGAGACAGGTATAGCTGCCAAGGACATGCAATAAACTGGTTGACTTTCTAGGACCGATTTTAATAAAATGTAACGACCACCCAGTGACAGCCACCTGTTGCACCAATGTCCTATTTTTTTTCCATTTTAGCGAGTAACCATCTCCAATATTCCGCTTTGTACAAACCTATCTTGAGAAAATATCCAATATATTTGAATCCTACCGAGAGATTAGCAGAATTATACGAGAGAAATTCCTTGAAAACACTTTTTTCCTCCTCAATTAAACCAACATATAGTACAGTGGATTTTGTCGCGTTCACCTGTAATCCCGAAGCTTTACAAAATAATTTAATGAGACTGTCTAGCTCCTGCCATTCCTTCTGAGAAGCTCTAGTCATGATTAAGATGTCGTCCACAAAAAAGAGATGGAGTATTTTGACTACTCTGGATACCTTCACTCCTATCAGCTTTCCTTCTCGTTGGCTTTTCTTAAGAAGCAGACTGAGGCCCTCCATTACCAAAATAAAAAGTAGAGGGGGTAATGGACACCCTTGACGCCAACCTCTGCCACTTCTAAAAAAGGAAGTAGTCTCCCCATTAAGTAGAACAACAAATGTCGAGGAACTGACACAGCTCATAATTCAGTTTGTAGTCTGAATGCCAAATCCTATTTGAATTAAAATTAGTGTTAGATTGTCCCAACTTATGCAATCATAGGCTTTCTTCAAATCAAGTTTTAGAACTAGGGCCTTCAATTTTTTCATTTTAATGCTATGCAGGCATTCTTGTGTCGTTCCTATGGCGTCTTGTATTTGTCTTCCTTTAAGAAAACACAGTTGCTCTTCAGACAGAGATTGAGAGAGCATAGGTTTGATCTTGTTGGCATTAATCTTCGAAATTATCTTATAGCATAGGTTGCATAATGAAATTGGTCTTAAATCTTCGAAAGATGTTGGCTTATTTATTTTTGGTATAAGGGCCAAGAAATTCAAATTAAGGCCCCCAACCACTTCACCTCTGATCCTGGACTCCTCTACCATCTACATCATATCTCCCCCTACCAGGTCAAAAAAGTAAATAAACTCAACAGTCCAACCATCAGGTCCGAGAATTTTATCTTTTCTAAAAAGTTTTAGCACCTCCTTTAATTCAACCAATGTACAAGGTCTTTACAGCAGTCTGACATCCTCCTCGTTTACCATTCGGAGAAAGAGACCCGTTGTTAATACCTATTCATTTACAAAGGATTGATCATGCACCTTAAAGAAACTTTTGAAATATTTAGTGGCCTCTGCTTTTAGTTCCATCTGACCAGTATGTACTTGCCCAAGTTCATCAGTAATCTCCCAAATATGCTTACGATTTCCACTGATACTGATGTGATAACTACACCACTGAAACCACCATGCCCTTAATTAGTATTACTCCGGTTTTCCTTTCAATTGCTCCTTGATTAGTATTACTCTAGTTTTCTTTTCAGTTGCCCCTTTAACCAATTTTGCTCTTATTTTCTCTCTTCTCTGCCCCTTTAACCAATTTTGCTCTTATTTTCTCTCTTCTTTGTATGCCGGCCAAAAATAAATAAATTGAAAATATTATTGATAAAAAGACAAACTTCTCGAGTGAAATGAATTAGATTAAAAATAAATAAATTGAGAATATTATTGATAAAAAGGCAAACTTCTCCAATGAAATGAATTAGATTCACGTTCGTTATGCTTGTTTGTTGACAGATAGTTATGCACAGCCAAGAAATATTTATTTCCTTTGTTTATGTGAACGCATTAGCAAGTAAAATTGAAGTTTTCTGTTCTCAGTTTAAATAGGATAAAATGAAAACTTGCGCATCCAGGGAATCGAACCCTGGTCAGTACCGTGGGAGGGTACTATGATACCACTACACCAGATGCGCTGTCGATGTCAGAAGTCTTAACAAAATATATGTATTTGAATGATCAACGTGGGATTGTTTTTAAATGATGCAACCCTCCTGTAACAACGACGAGGATGCCCGCACTTACTTTTTAAATTTTTGGATGTGCGCTGGCTGCATTTGATGTCCCGAATTCTTACAAACTTAAAACCATCTCTCAAGATTTTGGATCCTAATCTCTCCAATTTAGAGTAATGCTTCTTCTTCTTTTTTCAATTTCCAGGTTAACAAATTTATTTAATTTTAGTAATAATTATTTTATTTATTGTTTTCAATTTAATTAATTAAAAAATTATATAATCATATAATTTCATTTATATTTCTTTTCAAAAAAAATTCTATCAAAAAAAATGTGCTTTAAATACGCTTATAATATGAATAATATGGAGGCCAAAATCATTACCTTTAGATACGCTTATAATATGAATAATATGGGGCCAAAATCATTACCTCCATTTGAGGACAAATAGGATGGGCCTGTGGGATGGATGGAGTTAAGTTGTTGCAAAATACATGCTCAAATACTTTTAAAAATGAAATGCTACAAAGCAGAATTTAGAATATGCATCAAATAAATGAAAATACAATTTCAATTGGTTGTGGTGCGGTCTTTTTGATAATATCACTAATCGTTGATGTTGTGTATGCCTTAAACCATTAAACAATGGAGTAAGCTAACTCGAGAGCAATCTTCCCTCTTTTCAGACCAAAAAATGGGTTTGAATCCGACCATATTTTTAGGGGTAGCTTGAGTTTGGCATGGATCAAAGTAGCATGCATTTCATAACCTTACCCCAGGGGATTTGCCCCATTTTAAACCAACCCAAATGCTCAAAAAATAGATCAGACTTTTAGATTGACCAGAAATTTAAAACCGCACCGTCGGAAAATGTGTCGAAAAAGTAACTCGGGAGGGAAGATTGCTCCCGAATTAGCCCACTCCTTAAACAATGTTTCCACCTGCATGGAAAAAATGCAAATACATTTTGCAACGCTCTCAATAACATTACTAAGCATCAATGCAAACTTGAAGTACTTAGAGCAAAAGTGGACATAATACAATAGTTTAGCTTCTTTAATTATATATCTAGTTGCTTTCCTGATCTTTCCATCATATTACTTCAATGCTTTGATGGATTCAATATTGTGAGTAGGCTCTATCACTCTTAACAAATTTTCCTTAGTTTCTCCCTTACATAATAATGAGGAGATTTTCCATGGTTTCTCCCTTACATAATAATCATGAGCATGGCATGAAGACGCAAAGTAATTCAACATTGGGACTAGAAACATGATAAATAGGGTTCTTTCTTAAGCTACATTTTTTATAGAAGTTTGTACAAACTATAATAATACAAGGGTTGCATGGCAACGCAGTCCTTTCCAAGTTAGTTGGGAAATATATGTTGAACAATGAAACTTAATATAAGTAAATGCACAAGTAATAAATAGTTTTTATCAAAAGATAATAATTAAATAATACATATAATAAAGAAGAATAACATTAATGTTTGAGCAACTTTGTTAAAAACAAGCAAAAATGCAAAGTATTCAATGTAAAGTAAAACTTAGTAAGTGAGTGAAATGTTCAATGGGGAGGTTAGCATATGCTAGAAGCAAATAAGTGAAATGTTCAATGGGAAGATTAGCATATGTGGGAAGCAATTTAAAGTGTTTGGACTAAAAACATTTAGGATAAAAATTTATAAAAATATGCAAGAAGGTAAATGGTCCAATGTGAAGTAAAGCTTAGTAAATTTTAATGTCAACTAAAATTTAGTATTTAAATAGTAAATGTTCAATGTGGAGTAAAACTTAGTAAGTAAATAAGTGAAATGTTGAATGTGTAACACCAGTGTCGAATTCTTTTTTTCTCTTTTAAGATACAAGCCTAAATAATCAATTAACATCAAGTAAATAGTTTATTTACACATTTTCATATGTTTACACATTTACATTTGTAAGGTTGTGAATTGAGTAAGGCAATCTTCGCATGCTATGGAGGTTCGTCAACTTTGCACAAGGTTGTGTAATTATCTTTGCCCACTTTGCTTAAGGTTGCACGCATAAATATTTTATGTAATTTTAATTCTTCAATGACATTAATTGAATTTAGATTTTGCAATGTTGTGCAACAAATTTAGTTATTAACAACTTGTCTAAAAGGCTCACCATTTCTCAACAATTTATCATATTAAAGTTATGATTCCACCAAGAGATTCAATAATTTTATTTATCTACATAAAGTTTTCATATCAAACAATATTATCACATAATCTTCCATAATCAAACCTTTTCAAATTTACAAATTTATAATTATATAATATTATATTCATAATCAAAACTCTTCAAAAACACAAATTGAAATTGATTTATTTATATATCCATAATATAATTATAACACAAATCCTTCTAAATTAAACTTACACCAAAAAAAAGTATATATATATATATATATATATATATATATATATAATAGAACAATATATAATTTCTCATTAAAAATTTCAACCAAAACTATATATATAATTGATTACATAAAAAACAAATAACACCTACTAAGTCAATAACTTGAATCATTATCAAATAAAAGTGAAATAACATGTGTTATTAGAAGTTTTATTTCTTATTCATTTTCAAAATAAACATGTAGCATTTGTAGAAATTAACATTGATTTCAAATCTATTAAAATATGTTTAAAACTCAATAGTGTTATCATGGTGAAATAATTGTAAGATAATTAACTACTTATTGACAATGATTTTTATAATTGAATTGAAGTCTTTAGGAAAATAAATTATCACAACAACAATAAAGGGTTCATTTTCCACAAGAAGAGGTCTGATTCATTCCATTATGACTAAATCTAGGAATTGATTAAATAAGTAATATCGTTTGTTGGCTAAGCTTCTTACTCAAGCATCTGGCTTTGTCTTTAATGAGGTCTGATTCATTCCATTATGACTAAATCTAGGAATTGATTAAATAAGTAATATCGTTTGTTGGCTAAGCTTCTTACTCAAGCATCTGGCTTTGTCTTTAATGATTGGAAAAACCTTTTTCATTATTTATAAAAAGTTTTCTCATTATTTTTTATTTTAAATGAAACAAGTTTTATCCGTTTAACTACCCATTTCACAGAGGATTCTACCAAACAATTCAGTTGAGATAACTTAAACTTGACTAAATAGTAATATGTGGTTTTCCTCCTTTCCATTAAATACCTCAGAAACAATTTTAAGGATCTCACATATGGCTATGCTATTTGAATCTATCTAAAGTTGTTTAAGATCTATCTAGAGATATGGGGTTTGTAGAAAACTTATATGTCAACTCAATGTCTCAAAGCTTATATGTCAGCTCAATGTCTCAATGTGACTAGTATTGTTAATTGTTGGTTAAATAGCCAAACACATCTTTAACCAGTGGAATTTCAGCAGAGCAAAAGAGTAGCTGCAAATAATATGGACTCACATTATAATGAATTATTCACTCTAATCAAGAACCATCGAACTAAAATAATGTCTACGTAAATATTTTCTTCCCAACGGTTGGTTCTACTGTTTTGGTTCTACTGTTGTGAGAGGATACAAAGCGAGGCATGCTAGCATTACTTAATTGGCAAAAATTTGAACTACAGATAGATCATGAAAGTTTGAGATACTTGCAGACTCACCCCGCCACGACCGAGGAAGAAGAAGGGTGGACCATCGCCTAAATCGGACCTCCTGGAAAAAGGATTGAAGGTTCGACTAAAGGTCTTGTTTCTAGCTTTATTAGAGAATTTAATACAATGAACTATCCCACCATCCAAGTCCATTAATGTCCCACTGACGACAGTGACTGGCAGAAGCGAGAGGATTGTAGAGGATTGTCTCTTCATTCAATGGCTCAGTAGGTGGCAGTTGTCGACACTCACCAAATCCATTTCGCACGAAGGAAGATAGGAAGA
>SNQJ01S0033211.1:0-23768 GCA_010110895.2 Picea sitchensis
GTGGTGAGTGAGTAAGAGATAATAAATTTAATTACCAAGCTTCCTAGAATAATGAAGAAACATGATTCCATCATGGTAGTGGTGGATAAACTCACAAAGGCTTCCCATTTTATTCCAATAAAGTTAACTCACAAGGAATCCAACATTGTTGAGATTTACATGAAGAAAATTGTTAGGCCACATGGTGTGACTAAGGAAACTGGTTCTAATAGAGATTCCACATTCATGTCAAATTTATGGAAGATAGTATTTAAAGGATTTGGAACAAAATTGAATTTTAGTACAATATATCACCCAAAGTCAGATGTGATGACAAAGAGGGTCAACCAAGTAATTGAATACATGCTAAGAATGTATATGATGGACAAGCCATCTAAATGAGAACATTATTTACACTTAGTAGAATTTTCATACAATAATGGGTATCAAATATCATACATGATAAGAATGTATGTGATGGATAAGCCATCTAAATGGGAAGATTATTTACATTTAGTAATTTTCATACAACAATGGGTATCAAACATCATTAAAAAATATCCCATTTGAAGCATTGTATGGAAGAAAGTGCAATACTCCAATGATTTGGGATAATCTAGTAGACAAAGTAGTTCTTGGGCCTAAATTGATGCAGGAGCATCTCTCCACGTCGGCCGGCCAGCCAGCCATCCACGTCAGTGAATTCGAATCGCGTGATGAAGAGAGGCAGTGTCCTCATTTTGATTTTAGAATTGAATGTAATTAAATGTTTAAGTTGTTGAGTTGTGAAGCCGTGCCTTTGTGTAGGCTGTAGATAAGAAGTCATTTAATGTTTGTAAGGCTAAGATCTAGATCCGGATAGCGGACTAGACAACCCATTCAATGTAATTGAATAGGGTAGGTAGATTTGGAGGGAAGAGGTCTAAGAGCATTCTCATGTCAAAAGATAAAGGGTATCTCTTAGAAGAGAGTCTAAGAAGTAGAGAGGGAGTTGATAGAGAAGATAAGGAGTCGAGACCTTGTTACATGCCATGCTCAGGAACACCTTTGTAAAGAGACATTTTTATTAATACAAACAGAAGCATTTTTTCCTGCATGTATTTCTGTGTTATGTGGATGTCTGTGAGTGTTCTTTATATGTTGTGAATGTATGTTATGTTTATGCATTTGCAGGAGTTATTTGGTTTCATAATTGAGAGGTATTTGAGGCTTCACGCCAGGAGGGTGTGATAGAACACAGAAGTTCTGATAGCTGTGCACAGAGGATGCATTTCTGAGCTCTGCAGAGTCAGATAGAGACGTGCCAGGTGGGCACAGAAGCTGAAATCATCAAATCAGGAGAAGACCTTTGAGGTTGTTGAACACCTCAGGAAGCAAGGCTGTGGACAAGAACACAGTTGCAGACAGAATCTATGAGGAGTTATGTGAAGCTTTTCCAAGTGGGAATTGAGCATATGCACAGTGGTGCATTGAAAAAAAAAACTCTGCTGTGAGTTTTTAAGAAGTCAGAATCACTGAGGATTCTTGGCACTTTTCCAGGAGGGCATTGAGCACAGGCACAAAGAATTGAGAAGAAATCTGTTGTGAGTTCAAGAAGAACCATAATCACTGGGGATTCTGAGAGCTCTATCAGGTGGACATTGAGCATGTGAAAGGAGGACATAGAAGACATAACTGTTGGATGTTCTGTGAGAGGATACTATGCCAGGTGGGCATCGAGACAGCGTGCAGACAGGCACAGAAGAGAAGAGAACTCTTAGAGTTATGGAATTTGGAGGAAGAATCCACTGAGGGATCTTCGCAGGGTTACTAAACACCCTAAAAGACTCAGGAAAAAGTTACTTGAGCAAAGGATAACCAGAAGACATCCATATTTCTCCATCTGAGGGAGAAAGGAAAAAAGATAAATTTTCCTTGGAGGTCGAAGCTACAGGAAAGCTTAGGGAGGATAGCACCTTTTGAGTGTATGTGAATACTCTGCAGAGGTTCATGAGTTGAAGAATCCTTCAAGGATTAGAAGGACAAGCTCAGGAGGAGTAGTGATTTCAGCGCACGAAACCACAGTTGCGAGGGACAGTGTTCATACATGTGCGGGCGAGGATTCCGATCGTGGATCTCGTAGAGGAAAGAAACAAAGTTTGAAGCCTTTGAAATCTTGGGAATCTTCCAAGTAATCGGAAGAAAGTACAAAGCTCGAGAGGAGGCACAGTAGCCGTCTTTTCAGACTGTAGATGAATCTGGACCGTTGAAGGGTCATCACGTCCAGAAGGCAACACGGGAGAAGCGCACAAGAGGAAATGATCTGCACCGTCAGATCTGATCAAAATACCTGTTAATTGTTGGATCGACAGGGAGTTGCGCATGGTTTAAACCCTTAGTGCAGAGAAGTGGGTACAAAAGTCTTGAAAGGATTGACACATCGGGATATCGACATTCAGGAGATCGTAGTTCTCGAGGTCGAGAAGTCGGGCAATCGGTAGAGAAAGTTCCGAAATAGCGAGATTTGATCTGAGTCGTCCGGTTGTGGGAGGACACGTGTCATGTGATCATCCATTTTGGATATCCAAACACTGGAGTCGCGCAGAGGCGAAAGTTTCATTGTGGACCTAGCTGACGTCACATCGGAGAATTGGGATATCGGGAGTCGAGAGATCGGGTTCTTGCATCAATAAATCCCGAAGGGCATATAGATGCGGTCATATGAGAACTGGTCACTTGGACAGGGCATAGCCAGATGGGGCTAAGGCAAAAAGGAGCCGAATAAGCAAATCGAAAATCAGGGATCATGAAATCCCGAAACCTGAAATTATAAATCGGGTAAAGTCATAGGCGCGTGCAGAGGCTGTGACAGGGAAATAAGGACCTATGGATCGGGAACTTGAGATTCCAGTGGGAATCGAAAGAGTCGCTTCATCTCGAAGTTAGAATTAGAATGATCCTTTTGACCGAGAGGTCAGGCGCAGGGACCTTGCGGGGCTAGCTGAGCCTGCGTCGACGTCAATATGGTATTAGAGCAGGATTTCATCTGTATATTTTAGGTGAAGCGAGAAGGCAAAGGAAGATAGAGTACTGAAACTCTGTAAGGATTTGTTTTGCAGGTAGGTAACAGTCCATAGAGAGTCAGGAGGACTGTAGGAGAGGCTGAGGCACTCAGATTTGCAAAGTGACAACAACAGATTTGCCAGGAAGGCAAATAGAGACAACAACATGGCTACTGAAGGCCATAGGTATGCTGAAAGGAAAAACCCAGAGCTGATGAGTACAGCCGAAAGGGGAAAATAACTTGCCTACATCGGGGCAAGAATGGAAGAGCTTGAACTACGGATGCAGTAGAATACCAAGCCGAGATGGGTATATGAATTGCCCATGAAGAAGTTAAAAGTAAAATGGCCAGTCAAGGAGTTGATGGTTAGAAGACAACGTAGGGTGTTAGAAGGATGGTTGATGTATGCTGAAAACCTCGACGGACCTAAGGAAATGGTTCAGATATGTGAACCAGATATTGGGAAAGATCTCGATGAAGAAAATGAAATGGGATCGGTGGAGGATCTCAAGAACTGCTAGGAGGGAAGGGAGGAAATTCCAGTTTTCCAGGTGGGCAACGAATTGAGATCACTGCGGGATCTCAGAGACTGTCATGAGGACAACCAAGGAATTTCACATTTCCATCTGGGCAATGATATGAGGTCGCTGCGGGATCTCTAAGACTGCCATGAGGGTAGTAGAAGCATCCCATATCACCAGATGGGCAGGGATGAATAGATGGGATGATCGTAGGGTCTCATGAACTCGAGAGTGAGTCAGAATCAGCCCGAGGAGTTGACAGAGCAGATGAGCTCAGAGAAGGTGTTGGATCAGCAGAGGCAGCTGACTGAGGAGGAAAATTCAGGTGGGTAACTAAGCCATGTGAATGAAGATGAGGACAAGTTAAAAAATTGCACCACCCAAGAGGAAGATCAGACGAGTCTTCTAATGATTGGACGAATTGAGATATTCCTACCACTTGCCTAAGGGGAGGCAAAAATCTGTGTTGCAGATGCAACAACAACAGAGGGACAACTAGCTGAGACTGTCGCCGAAGGATTGGAGTAGATATCTAAAGCTGCCCAAGAAGGAGAGGAAAATGAGCATTCTGAGGAGTGTCTCAATGCATTCAGCCAGGAAGCTGACGAAGCTGACAACAGAAGAAGCAGGAGAGGATGATGATCATTCTGAGGAGTGGCTCAATATTTTCAGCTAGAATACTGAAAAGACTGCAACATGGGGGTTTGAAGAGGAAGAAGAAACATACGACATTAGTTTGGCTGATCTATATGAACAATTTGAATCCCTGGAGAGAAGGGTGAAGGTGCAGGGCGTGCACATCCAATAGGTGAAGTTGGAAGATAGTGAAGAAAGCATGGGAGATCACAGTGATCTGCCCATGTGCTGAAATTTTTTGCAGCTGAGGAGACTGCATGAACATGACCATCCATTGGAGCAGTTGGATGAAGTGATCATAGATATCATAGAGATAATGTTAGGGTCAGTAGAAACTGCCAACAGGGAGAGGCTAGGCAGAGAGAAGGGAGCAGCAGCAGCACAGAATCAGAAGCAACAGCGGGAAGGTGGAGCAGATGAACATCTCTAGAGATGGGATACAAGAGGATTGCAACGTCAGAGATGGGAAGCTCATGAGAAGGAGATCATGAATTTTGCAGCTGAGGAGTATGATGCAGGAGCATCTCTCCACGTTGGCCAACCAGCCAGCCAGCCACGTCAGCGAATTCGAATCGCGTGATGAAGAGAGGCGATGTCCTCATTTTGATTTTAGAATTGAATGTAATTAAATGTTTAAGCTGTTGAGCTGTGAAGCCATGCCTTTGTGTAGGCTATAGATAAGAAGACCTTTAATGTTTGTAAGGCTGAGATCTAGATCCGGATAGCGGACTAGACAACCCATTCAATGTAATTGAATAGGGTAGGTAGATTTGGAGGGAAGAGCTCTAAGAGCCTTCTCATGTCAAAAGATCAAGGGTATCTCTTAGAAGAGAGTTTGAGAAGTAGAGAGGGAGTTGATAGAGAAGAGAAGGAGACGAGAACTTGTTATAGGCTGTGCTCAGGAACACCTTTGTAAAGAGGCATTTTTATTAATACAAATAGAAGAAGTGTTTCCTGCATGTATTTCTGTGTTATGTGGATGTCTGTGAGTGTTCTTTATATGCTATGACTGTATGTTATGTTTATGCATTTGCAGGAGTTGTTTGGTTTCATAATTGAGAGGTCTTTGAGGCTTCACACCAGGAGGGTGTGACAGAACGCCGCGGTTCTAATAGCCATGCACGGAGGATGCATTTCTGAGCTCTGCGGAGTCAGAAATAGACATGCCAGGTGGGCACATAAGCTGAAATCATCAACTCAGGAGAAGACCTTTGAGGTTGCTGAACACCTCAGGAGGCAAGGCTGTGGAGAAGAACATAGTTGCAGACATAATCTTTGAGGAGTTCTGTGAAGCTCTGCCAAGTGGGAATTGAGCATATGCATAGTGGTGCATTGAAAAAAAAAAACTCTGCTGTGAGTTTTTAAGAAGTCAGAATCACTGAGGATTCTTGGCACTCTGCCAGGAGGGAATTTAGCATAGGCACAGAGCATTGAGAAGAACTCTGTTGTGAGTTCGAGAAGAACTCTGTTGTGAGTTCAAGAAGAACCATAATCACTGAGGATTCTAAGAGCTCTTCCAGGTGGGCATTGAGCAGGTGAAAGGAGGACACATAAGACATAACTGTTGGATGTTCTGTGAGAGGATACTCTGCCAGGTGGGCATCGAGACAGTGTGCAGACAGGCACATAAGAGAAGAGAACTCTTATAGTTCTGGAATTTGGAGGAAGAATCCACTAAGAGATCTTCACAGGGTTATTGAACACCCTGAAAGACTCAGGAAGAAGTTACTTGAGCAAAGGATAACTAGAAGGAATCCATATTTCTCCATCTGAGGGAGAAAGGAAAAAAGATAAATTTTCCTTGGAGGTCGAAGCTACAGGAAAGCTCAGGGCAGATAACACCTTTTGAGTGTATGTGAATACTCTGCAGAGGTGCATGAGTTGAAGAATCCTTCGAGGATTAGAAGGACAAGCTCAGGAGGAGTAGTGCTTTCAGGACACGAAGCCACAGTTGCAAGGAGGGACAGTGTTCATACACGCGCGAACGAGGATTCCGGTTGTGGATCTCGTAGAGGAAATAAACAAAGGTTGAAGCCTTTGAAATCTCAGGAATCTTCCAAGTAATCAGAAGAAAGTAAAAAGATCGAGAGGAGGCACAGTAGCCATCCGTTCAGACTACAGATGAATCTATACCGTTGAAGGGTCATCACGTCCAGAAGGCAGCATGGGAGAAGCGCACAAGAGGAAATGATCTGCACCGTCAAATCTGATCAAAATACCCATCAACCATTGGATCGAGAGGGAGTTGCGCATGGTTTAAACCCTTAGCGCAAAGAAGTGGGTACAAAAGTCCCGAAAGGATTGCCACATCAGGATATCGACATTCGGGATATCGAAGTTCTCGAGGTCGAGAAGTCGGGAAATCGGTAGCGAAAGTTCTGAAATAGCGAGATTTGATCTGAGTCGTCCAGTTGTGGTAGGACGCGTGTCATGTGATCATCCATTTCATAGATCCAGACATTGGAGTTGCGCAGAGGCGAAAGTTTCGTTGTGGACCTAGCTGATGTCACATTGGAGAATTGGGATATCAGGAGTTGAGAGATCGGGCTCTCGCATCAATAAATCCCGAAGGACATATGGCTGCGGTCATATGAGAACTGGTCACTTGGACGAGGCATAGCCAGATGGGGCTAAGGAAAAAAGGAGCCGAATAAGAAAATCGAAAATCGGGGATCATGAAACCCCGAAACCCGAAATTATAAATCGGGGAAAAGTCATAGGCGCGTGCAGAGGCCATGACAGGGAAATAAGGACCTGTGGATCGGGAACTTGAGATTCCAGTGGGAATCGAAAGAGTCGCTTCAGCTCGAAGTTAGAATTAGAACGATCCTTTTGACCGAGAGGTCAGGCGTAGGGACCTTGTGGGCCTAGCTGAGCCTGCATCAGCGTCATAAATGATAAAGAAAATGGAAGAGAAAAGGATTAAAATAAAACATAACTTGAAGGAAGCCAAGGAAAAGCAGAAAATAGATGTAGAAAAAGGTATAGTAGGAAGATAATTTAGATAATTCCAATTGGGAGAACATGTTTTCCTAAAAGTAAAACCAAAGAGAAGTTCACTAAAGTTGGGAAGTTGTCCCAAGTTGGTAGCTAGAGATTGTGGACCATTCAAGATACTATACAAGATAGGGCCAATTTCCTATATGCATGTGTTTCTTGCATCCATGTATGTGCATAATGTATTTCATGTATCTTTATTGAAAAAGTTTGTGCATGATCCTAACCATGCCATTGATTAGAATATGATTTGGGTGGAGCCAAAAGGGGAATTTCAGGTAGATCCAGTGTGTATCCTAGATCAAAAAATGAAGGTTCTTTGGAACAAATACATTAGGTGGGTAAAGGTCTAGTGGACCTACTATAGCCCTGAATATTTGACTTGGGAGATAATAGATGCAATGCAGGAAGCATACTTGCATCTGTTCTGAATTTTTGATGTAAAATTTGTATATATATGAAAACTTGTAAGGCAGTGTTCACTGAGGACAATGAAAAAATAGTAGGGGGGAATGTAACACCCCAATTTTTGTAACACACCTGACCCCCTTATTAACCTTTAAGGATATGGGGAATTAATATTTCACTTCTCCTCAACCCTCTTAAAAGAATTTTTGGAGCATATTACTATCTTCTACCTGTTGAAAATTTTCCAACAACTGTAACCACTCCAAAATATGAGCTTGGGGTCTAAGTGATGGCCTCCTAAAGATTCTAGGGCCTTCATTAGCCAATTGTTATCGCCTTCATTAGCCAATTTTTATCTCAACCCCACATGGTGTCCATGTTGTTGGTCATTGTTTGCGCCAACCATGTAGTGGTGACACATCGGGTCTCCAGTATGAACTTTTGGCCCTCCTCTCATCATCATTGGGATTCAATATCCCATAGACTCGACCTTAATCATTGACCTATGACGACGATGCTCTAAGGTACTCTTTCCCAGGATCCTACAGTTCGAAATATAAGATATTGATGGCTAGGGGCACTTCAAATACATCTCTTTATGTGGGGGTTAACACCCCTATATCGATGATTCTCATAGTGTATGGATGAGGCCCACCGAGACCAACAAACATTGTTGGATGTATAATTGATTTGTCATCTACAATATTTTACCAGATGTAACCATGCCAACCTCCCTCTCATCTAATGATGACACGTCCATATCGACGGTTCAGATCTCCCCATCCAATATCTAACAAGTTCAACGAATATCAATGTCTCTCTCCTCTCGCACTCTTATCATCCAACCACCAATTGACACTTATCATTCTGACATCTCAACTGCCTTACAGGAATGCCATGTAATTATGTGACCTCATCATATTTTCTTTCCCTTTGGAAAAATTTCCTAAGTGATCGATGACTGAGGTTTCTCTTGCTCATTGGGAGATCAACGATCCTCATTGCATCACCGATGAGGATATCATAGACATTTTCCCTTTCTCTTGGTTTTGCACTTGCCCTACTTCCTATGACGACACATCGAGATCCTAATGTCTAGGATTCTTGGGGTAGTAACTACTGATATGACGGTCACTAATGCCCATGAAGGTCCCAAGAGAACTCCCTAGCCCAATAGGAACCAGTCATGCTCGAACGACCAACCGCAGAGGGATACCTGTCACTCCTTGCAACGCATGGGTTTCCAAGGTGGAAAACCTTGTCACTGAGACGTCACTGTGATGTCATCTCCCCAATTCTCACCTAAGAGAAAGATAGGGCTTCAAGATCGACGGTAAGTTTTTATGTTTAACAAGGAGTTATGGATCGATGGTTAGGATTTCTCCAGACATACTAATGTCTAAATCGAAGTTCCTTGTTAGCACTCAGGTTTTTGGTGTCATCGGACCTTTTACTGGTCTCAACACTTGATTCTCCCAGAAAATACACTCTATCGATGAAGGGTCAAGATCTCCTGAACTATGAGATCGATGATTACGATCCCTTCACATGTTAACACTAGATTTTTAAGGGAAGATAATCGGTCTTCTTGGGGACTCAGATAAATTTTGAATTGTGCAACTAATCAGTCCAATCCTTCCTAGGGGTTTGGACCATTCAACACCATTTAATACCATGAATCCTTATAGGGAATTAGGCACGACTCACATGATTTTGACCTAGGAAATGGAATGGTCAAATTCATATTTGTTTACCAGCTAGGGGTTTACATTCTATATTGATCCTAACATTCAAGACTCCAACTATAGGCTCATATAAATGAAATGATCATGCATGCAAGAAATTTAATACACATATAAATACACGAGTCATAAATAGATTCAAGGCATGTGAGAACTTATCTATCAAGGATATAATCCAATCTGACTTATTGAAAGAGGACTCCTTTCCTCTCGACCTTGGGCCTTGCTGCAGAGTGACTTCCTATAGCACGCCACCTCTGTTCCAAGCCATAATACCACCAAGGAAACTAAATCAGTAGGGCTCTGATATTGTTATGACCTAGGAAGGTTACTGCCCTTCCTCCTCTAAGACAACTGAAGTTTCCACCTACCATTGAGCTTGGGTCTCTACAGGTTTATCAAGTGGTTTCTCAACTAGATTTCCTTTACACAAGGGATTCCCTTCTCTTCTCAATAGTCCCTCGGTGAACTCCCCTTACCATTTTTTATTTATGTCCAGTAAGCACCAAGTTGTGGCCCTCTAAGGCTTCAGTTTAGGGATTCAAGTCTTCTCTACTCAAGGTGATCAATAGAAACTCAGACAAGATCTCTTTTGTTCCTTTTCTTCCTCAATCAAAACTCTGATCTTATGCACATTGTTTTTCCTTATCCGACTATGTCTCTTTCTCTTCATTGTTGTGCCTATTTATTCTTCTTGTGTTCTCTGTGGTGTCTCTATTCTCTTTGTGTTCTTATCCGTCCTTGAGAAATTCTTGGGACATCCTACAGACACCATCCATCGTCTGTGAGTTTCTATTCTAAGGGTGGTTCCATGGTAGACTCTGTCAGTTGTTCAATCAACTTTTCTTTCGCACATACTGACTATTATCAGTCATTAAGTTTTCCTCGACCAATTTTGTGAGTTCTTCAATGTTCGCATGGCTCTCATGTAAAGTATGGTGTGATGGTAGGTTGGGTTCATTTATGTTTGGAGTTTCGATTAGCTTGTTGTGTGACAGGTGTTCTATATGTACTAAAAAAACCCTCAATTAAATTGTCAACTCTGGGTAAGTAAACTTAGATTTGTAGCACTATATGTGCCAAGACAAAAAGACTAGCAGTAGTATAATCTAACTAAGGAAATGGGCTATTTAAGGGCTAATCTACTTAAGCAAGGACTATCAACGATCAAACCCTATCAATAAACTTAAACTATCTACCCTAAGTAACTTTTGAACAATGGATCAATGGATTGTTCTAAGAAAGCAAATGAAAACCCTACTTTAAGCAACTTAACTTAATCATTACAATAAGCAAAAGAAAACTATCTATTTAATCTATCTAATGAACAATAAAAAAAAAACTAATCTAATTAATCTATTCAAATTCAATGAACAACAACAAGTAAGTAAATAAACAAACAAGCAATTACCCTATTAAAACTAACCTATGGAAACTTATTCAGCAAGTAAACTAATAAGCAATCAAATAACTAATCTATGGAAACTTCTGCAGCGAGTAAACTAATCAAAATTACTCAAAAAGTAACTAATCAAATTAATAAGCGAGTGAACTCTATTGTTAAGATAAACTTCATAATTACTTCTAATCTATAAAAGGAAATCTTAATCTATTGAATTAAAAACATCATGACAACATTCAAATATTAATCAACAACTATTCTTTAATCTACAATAACAAGAAAACTATTCTCTAATCTACCATAGCAAGAAAACTTCAAATATAGTGTTGATAATTATGTCTTCGGTGTCTTATGATATCACGATGTCTTTTAACAATTTATGATAACTCAAGAGGGATAAAATCAATATTAACTTCTATAGAAAAGTGAAAGGTATGAATCAGGCAATCTAATGAGAACTTAGCCATTATAGAAGGAATATCAACTACCCTGAAAATCTATGTGATTCTTCAATTCGTGCATTAATCATCAACAATATGAAAACACTATTCTACTTAATTAAATTGCATTCTTATGCTAATGTGAGCAAATTCACACTACTAGAGATTTATAACTAAGAACTAAACTCAAAAGCAAACTTCAAATTAAAATTGCAATCTAGTCTAGAATGGAAATTGCATAAAAGTAAACTAACTAATCCTATTACTCGACAATTTAAATTGTAAGTTAAAATGCGTATAAAAACATAATGTAAATTCTACTTCTTTTTAATCATACTACATGAAATGTAATAAGCAAACTAAATAACAAACTTAAATAAACAAATGAAGCATTAAAATCAAAGCTAACAATTATCCATCCATCGAAACCTTGTCAAAGAAACCATTAACTCAATACTCTGTTTTAACTCTGTTTCAACTTGTAACTATTCTATTTCAGCATACAGAAATTCTAACTATCATCTAATCATACACCAGGGTTAGTGGCTTAAGCTTAAGCTATTTCCTATTTAGTTAGAAAGACATGGAATATTAACTATTCTTCATAAGCAACCTGCAAAAAGGAAACTGAAACAATTAAGCTATGAACAACAATTACACAATAAGTAAAAAATGATGAAAATGCTTATAATAGGAAATAAAAGAAATGATAACTGCATAAATCAAATACACAAACTAACTAACTAAATATTCACCTAGACCACTGGTGGGCCCCCCAGCAGGCTGTGGCTACTCCTCAACAGTGAATCACGAGCTCAAGCAATACTATTTCAAGCATTTAAATTAAAAACACAGTTTTACACAAGTTTATGAAAATGTCTTGAAACAAAAAAAACAATGCTAGCTTCACAATTATGAACCTAACCACTTGTTTGACCACTGTTGTGGTATTTATAGGAGTTACAAGTCGAGAGGTCGACCACTAGAAGGGTCGACCTCCTCTAAAAACAGTAAATTACACTAAATGCATTTTAACCGTCGGTGGCTTCTAGAAACTAAGAGAGTCAATCAACGCTCAGCGTAACAACCCAATCCAAGTTGTCAGAAGCTAAGTAGATGGAGGCCATGAGCACGAGAAAAACCCATGTCACCAATTTTCCCATCACTGGTCGTTGATATAACCACTGCCAACTCACCCATGGTTTTAGCGCAGGATGGAGTGTCAGACACAGTGTCAGATGGAGTATCGGATGTAGTGTTGGATGGAGTACCGGATAGAGTGTTGGATGGAAAAACGCCTTTCGTTTTTTCCCTGTTACACATAGATCATGAATTAGCTTCTTTGAATCATTAAATCATGTTAAATTAAACTTGAAACCATCATAAAACACCAATCATATGTACCTGGTATAAGCTATAGCGATTTGATACAAGAATCCTTCAAAAATTCTTCAAAATAGTAAAATACACATATAATATTGGTCAAAAAGGATCTAATCATCATCATTAATTTAACCAAATCATGATCCCAACATTACCCCCACACCTAAGATTTTGTAGATCCCACTGCAAACAAAAAGGAATTGCCCCACATGACTAAACTTGTTGAGAAGGATTAGCTTTAGAAGATTCTCCCTCTTTCCCTGAAGATTTTTTCTTGTGCCTCTTATGTTGCTTCAATTGTGCCTGGAGGTTGTGATTGGTTTTGGTCATTTCATCCACCAATCGTTGAAGGGAATTCACCTTTTCTTGGAGTATTGAATTGTCATGGTGAAGATGCTTGTCTACAATCTTCCTCTCTTCCAATTATTACAGGAGTTGATCATTTTCCTACTGTATCTTTTCAATGGTTGGAGAAAGATGAAATATCTCAGAATAAGGCTTGGATCCATTGAAAGATGTATACAGTCTATCAATTTTAGGGTCTGGGGTAGGCATCTGTGAAGTAGGAGTAATAGGGGGTTGATGAGGAGAAGTAGGTTCAGATTTTGTCTTTCTATGAGGCTTCAATTCTTCAGCAGACACTTCCCTAAGTCTTTTGTGAGGGCTTTCGAGATCAGAGGATACTTGGATAGGGTCCGAAGTGGTTAGGGGTTTTTCATAAGGTTTTCCTCTTGTGCTTTGGGTACTCTTTCGAGAGGGTCCTCTATTAAATAAATTATCTCCTCTCCTATTTGTGGGGACCACAGGGAAGTATTGTTGAATTACCTCTTGTATATTTTTGGGTGCAGGATCAATAGATGTTGAAGCCATTCGGGGAGTAGCAATAGGCTTCTTGGTCTTGTTGCCCGATGAGGCTGCAAGGGTATCAACAAGTTTCTTGGAATTTTGGTGCAGTAAAGGAATATCTTGAGTAGGAGGGTTTGGAGTCTTCGGAGAATGGGGTTTGGGTGAAGTAATAGTGCCTAAATCTAGTGTCTTCTTGCTAGTCTTGATTGTAAGATGAGGGTTTGAAAATTGGTAAATGAACTCATCCCACGTTTTCCCTTGTTTCTCCAACTCGTCTAAGAAAAGTAGTTTGATAAGGCCGTGGAAAAATAGGATTTTATGGGGATTGGTTACATTCTTCCTCACTTGGGAAGACATCTTATTAAGACTCTTTAAAAAGTAGAAGGAAAAATTCAATGGCTTATTGATCTGAAAGTGAGCTAATAATTGAAAGTGACAGGCTTTAAAGACGAAATATCTACCTTCACATGTGATCAATATGGAGATGACTATGAGAGGGTTAATGAGATCCTCTTTAATACACTCCTTGGAGTATCCTTTATCTCCAGAGATGTTCTGAAATTCAGGTTTGAAAACCACGTTATAACTCGATCGTGGTAATTGGTGGTTTTTAAACCATCTATCCCCAATTCTTGGAATATTTGTGGCTGCGACTATGGATTCCTCAGAGACCAAAAATGTGAGAGACCCCATGCCACCATCTTTCCATCAAAACCAAGGGAGAATTGCATCGAAGTGTTGTCGTCGTGGCCCTACAAGTGAGCCAAGAACGACTCCCAGCCTGCGTGAAGGAACACTTATATGCACTGTGCGAATTCGGGGATGGTAAAGAGGTCAATATATGAGGATGGATCATACCTGTTGGGCATGGTGATAGTTTGGAGAAATGGACAGAGGGAAAAATTTGATAGAGGATGGGTGCAATTGGGACAAGGACGAGCACAATTGCAGAGGCTAAGCGCAATCAAGCAAGGGTTGAGCACAATGTGGATAGGGGTGAAGGAAATGAGACAGAGGTTGAGCGTGATTAAGAAGAGGATGAGTGCAATGTAGACATAGGTGAACACAATGAGACAGAGGGTGAGCGCAAGGCATAAATGAAATGACCAAATTGAGTGATCCCTCCATTTTTGAGTGCGCCTAGGGTGGAAACAGTTGCATTCACCAATGAATTCACACGCACAAGTTTCCATGTGTGAGCATCGATTTCGAATTTGAGGGCATGTTTTGGGAGGAAATCATAATGATGAAGAGGTTATATCAATGTACAAGTCTTTGAATTGGACATTTGATCATGAAAATGTCTAAAGTTTGCATCATTTAGTCTTAATTGCCATGAATTAATTCAAATAAATGAAATTGATTCTTGGTTACCTGAAATCGTGGATAGTTATTGGTGTATACTTTCATATGCCACATCGTCTGGCACCTCATACGGTATTTTAAATGGAACCTCATATGACACTCCATATGACACTCCATATGGTACCTCTGTGCAAAATGCAATTTTATTCCTCCTGTAATGGATAACATGTAGTCTTAGAATGATTTTGGCAGTCACAATGAATAGGAACAGAGGTAGAGTGTTCCATTATTATTTATTTTTCCATCATGCTTACTCGATCCATTCCTTTATTTCACATAAGAAATGTAATATTAATTTTGTAATGAACGGTCTGTAGCGAAAATAAACCAGTTAAGTGGTTTGTTAAGGAAATGTACAACAATTTTAAACACACAGGGAATTAGCATATCAAAAATAAAATAACTATTGATGTCATAACCTGTATTATGAAAACAATACACATAAATTTTTACAAATATTTTACTTCTTCTAGGTAGTGTTATCATTTGTCAACTCATGAAACCCCTCCCCCACACCTAAGTATTGTGACACCTCACAATTAAAATATAGGAAACCAGTCAATTCTCCCAATAGTCAAAGATTTACATCTTGTTAAGTGTAGAGATAAATTTCACATATTGATCTGACGAGATGGTTAGAAGATGGACCCACCTATAGGATAAGAGATCCTATATATAGATAAGAAGAGGTAGGCGAGAGAGTTTCAAGATAGTCTCAAAGTTAGTTCCCAATGGAAAATTTATGGAGTTCATTAACCTTACCTTGACCATACATACTTCGTGTCAACTTTGTCTACAATTAATGTCGTACATCAGGACAAGTTTTTATTCATTATTTATTTTTTGTCAAATTATCATCCTCGCTAGGCAAAATGCTCTAATTCTAACAAGCATGTTTAGTACTCCGGTGGGTTTACCTAGTCATCCCACAGGCCGGTACTTGCTGCCAGTAGACCTGTTCAATATCTCGACAGGTTAGCCTCTTACACCCTCAGAGACTGGCCCTCCATCTTTTAATATTTTTAGTATAAGATTGTTTTATGCAAGAAGATGGGGGAACAACTCTAAAAACAACTTTTTCTTTCTTTTAATTGGGATGGTATTTATGTTAGAGGATGACTTTCCATTATATATATTCCTTAGTGATTGTCCTGATGTAAGGGGTACTTAAGCGGACGTAGCCTATCTAAAGATATGATATAATCAATTATTTTTAGTGTGTAGTGGATGGTACCATTAGGAAAAGAAAAAAAGGTATCTTTAGGCTCAACTCACTTTTTTTTTTTTTTTGATGTTTACATGGCTAACCGCTAATCAGACATCCTTGTTACTCTTTAATAAAAATAATTTACTTAATTACTCAGGTTTCTTGGGAAAACTATATGAGTGACCTCTAATCTTGATGGTTAAGGTATCACTTCCTTATATAGTGGTGAAGGTTTTCAAGAGCAACTGATTTTTAAGATGCCTTGAGATGAAAATCTTTGCAAAAACATGGCTAATTACAACAATCATTATTCATTTGATGCTTAACAGACAACGAGGCTCAAGTATAACAATATTTTTAAAGAAAAATCCTTCTTTTATATTTCCTTGAAACTGTCTACTCCTGGTGAAATAAATAACTATAGAAATCTCTAGAATTGTTTATCAACAAAATTCAAAATTATTTACATATGTACAGTCGTAAATTCATAAAACATTCAAGAACAAGGGAGGACTTCCCCATCTACTAAGGCCAATTCCTTTTCAGTTGATGTGACCTGTAGAAAATCTTCTTTGGAAATGGGCCTGTGATAAAGTTTGATTTGGTGTCCATTTACTACAAAGGAGACTTGTCCATCGTCAATTGTTTTGATTTTCACAGCTCCATTTTTATACATGGTGACTACCTCGTAAGGGCCCAACCACCGAGTGGTGAGTTTGCCTTTGAAGGTTTTAAATCGGGAATCAAACAATAAATCCCAGTCATCAAGTTGGAAGTGTTTCTTCTTAATAAACTTGTCATGCCACTTGCTCCTCTAGTTTTGGACTAATATTGTTCATTGGATGGCATCTTGCCTGATCTCATCCAACTCATTTAATTGTAGGGATCATTGTTTCTGAGCCTCATCTAAGTTTAATCCCAATTCTGTGGCAATATGGAAGGTCCTTACTTGGAATTCTATTGGTAGAAGTACTTATTTCCCGTACACTATCTCATAAGGGGTATGCCCAGTGGTGTTTCTCCAGGTGGTCTGATATGCTCACAAAGCCTCTGGAAGCCTATCAACCCAATCACGATGATGTAATTGAATAGTCTTGATTAATATAGATTCCAGAACCTTTTTTTTAGACTCTACCTGACCATTAGCTTGTGGGTGGTATGGAGAAGATTTACAGTGTTTAATCCCATATTTCTCTGTTAGTTCTCTCATCAGCTTGGAAGTGAATTGAGTGCCTTGGTTTGTAACAATTTCATGAGGAACACTGAAGAGGGTAAATATGTCTTCATAAATGAATTCGACAATGGATCTTTCTGTAGCCCTAAATATGGATTTTTCATCTACCCACTTGGTGACATAATCTGTACAAACCAAAATATAGTTTTTCTTACGAGACATGGGTGAAATTGGTCCTACAAATTAAAGGGCTCATTTTTCGAAAGGTTCTATCATAAATTGGGCATGCAAGGGAATTTCATCAGTTGACGTGGGTCTTCCTATCCTTTGACAGCTTTCACAACTCCTCACATACTTGGCAACATCCTTGAAAATGCTAGTCCAATAGTAACTTGAATGTAGCACCTTATATGTTGTACGTTTGTTAGAAAAATGGCCACCACATGTTCCATCATGACAACTTCATAGTATTTATGGTATCTCGTCTTCTTGGACACATCTATGAATAATCGAATCAGGACATGTACAAAAATGGTCATGAACAACCCAAGAGTAATTGGCACTTTGCGTAATAAGTCTACGCTTTTCATGAGGTGACAAATGAGATTGTAACTTCCTAGTAGCCAGATAGTTTTCCATATCCTCAAACCATGGGATATTTACTGAAAGGAAAAAAGGTGCTCGTCTGGGAAACTATCATCTACAAGAATATCATCATCCTCATTTTTTATACGAGAAAGGAAATTAGCCACCAAATTCTCCTTTCCAGGTCGGTCAAGAACGTTGATGTTAAACTCTTGCAATAGCAAGAGCCATCTAGTCACTCGGCCATTAGTTATGGGTTTATTCATGAGAAATATAATGGAAAAATGATCTATATGTACAAATAATTCATAACCTGTAATGTAGTGACGAAACTTATTCATAGCATGAACTACTACCAAAAATTCCTTCTCGGTAATTGTGCGGTTTAACTCGGTAGAGGAAAAGTTCTTGCTCACAAAATAAATGGCATAGGACTATTGGTCCTCTTTTTACCCTAATATTCCTCCTATTGTAGTGTCAGAGGCATCAGTGGATATGTGAAATGGAAGAGCCCAATTGGCCCCCATAATAACTTGTGCCACAAACAACTTAGATTTTAGGGTTTCAAAGGCAGTTTGACACTGCTCAGTCCAAATAAAATCAACATCCTTTATTAACAATCCAAACATGGGTGCAACAATCTTTGTGAAATTTTCCATAAATCGTCGGTAGTATTTGGCATGTCCAAGAAATCTTCTCACCTCTTTCTGAGTCTTGGGGGGTGTAAGTCTGATGATGACCTCAATATTTGCAGGATTGACTTTGATCCCTTCAGATGAAACGTGATTTCCTATAACTACTCCTTCAGTTAACAAGATTTTACATTTTTCATGACTTAAAGACAGGTTCATTTCTTGGAATCTGATAAGGAATTTTTCTAAGTTATCTAATGCTTCCTGGTAAGTGTTTCCATATACTATGAATTCATCCATGTATACCTCCACACAATCATGAATAAGATCAACAAATATCCCTAGCACTGCTCGTTGAAATATGGCAAGAGCATTACACGATCTGAATGGAAAGACCCTATAGGCATAGGTTCCACAAGGACAAGTAAAGGTAGTATTTTCCTGATCCTTGGGTGCTATGAGAATGTGATTTTACCTGCTATATCCATCTAAAAAGGAGAAATATTTATTTCCAGGCAGGGTATCCAAAACTTGGTCAATGAAAGGAAGAGGAAAGTAATCCTTCAGAGTGGATTTGTTGAGTTCTCAGAAGTAAACACAAATTCTCCATTTCCTGGTCACTTTCTTTGGAACCACTACAAGAGGGGATACCCACTTACTATCAGAGATGGGGTAAATAAATCTGACATTTAATAACTTTTGGATCTCCTCTTTTACTATATCCTTGAGTGTTGGGTTCATCCTTATTTGGGGTTTCCTAACAGGTGTTAATTCCCCCTAGGTATATATTTGATGGATACATGTGTCATGGTGTATACCCTTCATGTCATTGTATTCCTAGGAGAATGCCCATGATTTCTCTTTAAGGACACTTACTAGCTTCTTTTGTTGGTCTGCATTTAGCCTGAAATTTATATGTAGAAATTTCCCTCTGCTAATCTCGTAGGGCATGGTAGAAGATGTGGCAGACTTGCCTATCTCAAAGATGAAATATTTCAAAGACAAAATGGATGGGTATAATTTTTCCTAAAATTATTCCCCAAACATGTACTCAAATTAGGGAAAAGATTGTGAAAAATCAACACACGTGATAGCATAAATAAACTGGTTTAGCACATTTTTCGGTGTGTGCTCCTGAAGTTCCCAGACATGGTCACTTGGAAACACGGGTTCTTCCCAGTCCTCATTCTCGTATGGACATTCAAGCCACCATAGATTCTCCATGATAGGTTGGGTTGGAGGGTATATGGTAAACTTCTGGATAGAAAGCCCATTTGAGATGGTCATTTCTCCCTCTCTACAACCAATAAATGCATTGTTTGTGGATAACCAAGGTCTTCCCAAAATAACGGGATGGCCTTTGGTAGGATCCTTTGAGTGGATGGAAAGGAAGTCTACTGGATACTCCCATGAGGCTGAAGTAACTATGATATCATCCGAAATTCCTTCAGGTATAACCCTGGTCTTATCTGCTAATTCCAAAATGGTTGGGGTAGGTTTAATAAGAGGTTTTAACTGTAATTTCTCCAAGGTAGTAACGATCATAACATTGATGGTTGCCCCTAGGTCTATGAGAGTGTTTCCAATGGAAACCTCATTAATGGTTATGGTCACTACGGGGTTTCATGGGTTCCCATATTTTTCTACCTTAGGCTACTCTGATATGTACTCAGAAAGTTCTCCTATCAAATGTATTGTTGGAGGATCCTTTTGCTTCCTACCTGGCTTCTTAATACACAATTCTTTCACCACATTACTATAGATTGGAATATACTTAATGGCTTGAAGAAAGGGAATATTGACACAAATATTCTTCAATTCATTCAATATGTCAAATTCCGGTCGGGTGGTAGGTTTCTCAATTACTAATCTTTTTGGATAAGGAGGGGCCTTCGTAATTTGTGAAGGTTCATTTTGGGGAAGCTTGGGTTCTTGGTACTTAGGAATAATAATAAATTCCCACCTATTGTCATCCATGGGTTGTTTGGGGGTTTCCTCTTCTTCTTCTTCTTGGATGACTACTGAAGGTCTTTTCCTGTCCAGAACTTTTCCTAACCTTAGTTGGATCTCCTGCAATGGAATAGGAGAAATAACATATGTCAGGAAGGCCCGCATATCAACATTGTGAAGAGATTGAGTGGGATTATTATTGGGATTGGGCACTGGTTGTGCCGGTAACAATGTCAGTCTTGGGGAGCTTGCATTCTGATATTGTTGCGATTTTTGTTGTGGAATAGGAGGTAAAGGTGGTGGAACAAAACTTGGCAGAAGCTACGGAATGTTCGATGGAAATTGAGGGTAAGGATGGTTGGTAATAGAGACAGGTGGATCTTGAGGGTTCCCTTAGTTATGCCCTCCTCTCCATCCTTGAAGACAAATATGTTGGTATTGTGTAGACCGGTTTTTCCAACTTGGTGAGTTCCACTGTTGTTTTTGTTGATAATAGGGTGGAACTTTATATTGTGGATATGGGTATGTGGGATGGTTCCTAGGCTTCCATGGCCTCCTAGGTGCATATGAGGGATCTAAAGGATCCTCTTTCCTATAGATGGCTAAAAAACCGAGAAATGATGGGCATTTTTTAGTTGGGTGGTCCTCCATGTAGAAGCCACAAATTGAAATGTTATCCAATGGGCATTCCCTTGAGGAATTCTTCCTCCTACATCTTGGGCAATATACGCTCATTGCTACATTTTCCTCCTCTTGTTTATTTTTAATATTTAGGGTGTCCAACTAGGAACCTATTGTGCTTAATATATATGTTTTGAAGTTCTCTAAAAGGTTCCCTATCTCTTCTCTCATGATACCACCTGAACTAACTGGTTTTAAATTTCTACTATAAGGATCTCGAACATTCTCCCCTATTTTAGCTCTACTCCTTGAGTAATTCTTACACATTTCATAGATTTCAGAAAATGGTTTATGGGAGATGTCACCTGATGCCATCTGGTTAAGTATCTCTAGGTATTCCTCTAAAATTCCCTTAAGGAAAATATCCCCAACTGTACCATGTGGAAGGTCATGGTATTTTGATTTCTGGGAGATATAACCAAATTGTTCCATATAATCCTCGATATTCTCGTCTTCTAATGGTTGGATTTTGAAAATATCATTATGAGACTCCTTGGTATTGCAGTAGTCATGGTAATTTTTAAGAAATATATCTTTCATGGATTCCCAAGACCTAATACTGGATTCTCCCAATCCCATGAACTATCTTAGTGCAGAGTCATTGTCGATGGCAGGAAAGAGTTTTAGTTTTTGATATCTTCTAAGTAGTTGTAGCTTCTACACAATATGTCAAACTCAAATAGGAAGGCATTTGGATCTTCACTACTTTTACCGTAAAAGGTGGGCAGTGCTGAGAGGGGAATATTTTTCATATTGACATTCGCTGTGGTGTCCAAAATTGGAAACCCGAAGGTGGTTTCGGTTTGGTTTCTAGCTTCCTGTCCCTCCCCGTGTCTCACATTGTTGTGATCCTCTTGATCATCCATACTATTTTGGTTTCTAAATAGAGAGTACCTAGATGGTCTTATCCTTGGAGAGAACAAGGTATCCCAAGGTTTTTGTTTAAGAAAGGTATCCCTCTGATGGGAAGGCCTTCCTGTTGTTTGGATGTCTGAGACTCTACTCAAGCCGATTGAGATTATTGGTGCCAAAGTTTTTGTGTCAATTTGAGAGATAATTATGTTGGTTGAATTACCAAACAAAGTATTCACCTGTTCAGGGTCTATGATGTCTTCAAAATTAGGATCTCTTGATAGTGGTAATAAAAAAAAGGTTGTCATGGTGGCAGGAGCAGGAGGGGTGATCATCTACCCACGAAGGAACCAAGTGCTATATTTTCATTAGAATTTGGGCATCGCCACAAATAATCAAGATGAAGCCTATGCTCTGTACCAAGGGCTTCATCTCACCAAAAGAAGGAACATAGACTCCCTTTCAGTGATTGGGGACTCCAATATAATCATAGGGTATGTTCACAATGGGTCTCACCCCCCAAATTTACACTTAAAATCCATTCTTCAAAGAATTGCGGCAATGATCAAGCTCTTCCACAATATCTCCCTTTTTCACGTCCTCAGATGGAACAATCATTTGGCAGACACTCAACCAAACCCGATAATTGGTATCGAGCAAAGATCGTTAGTTGTTAACATAATTTTTCTCTTCACGCCAATCCCATGACTTTAAGCACCCGACAGACAGCTCCTCATCCCACTCAACACACTATCTGGGCCACGATGGCGGTCAAGGTCTGGACAGTTCGTCATTCCGTTCACAGTGTGATTCGTACCCATCATCCCTCTCATGTTAAGCCCTAATATTGGCTCATTACCCCTTAATTGGGGCATATTATATTAGTAATGTTATTTTATTTATGTCGGATTTAGGCCATTATTTGTAATTATACCTCCTAGTTTCCTATATATACCAAGGAGACATTTTCATTTTGAGTCATCTTGTACTTGAACATTTAAGTGGGGTAAAAGGAGGTTTCCCCCTCGAAGAGGCTTATTATCTAAAATTATCTCTTTTTCAAGGCACTGAGTACTTTTTCTGAGGTTTTTCTATGCTATATTGATATTTGGTTCTTAACATATGGTATCAGAGCTCAAGGTCTTGGGGTTTCCCTGCTACATCTGAGACACCTTGGAATTTTTGCTATAACATTTTTTCTACAATGTTTCAGATGAAACTTCTTGGAGGATATTTAGTAGATGGATCAAGGTACATTGGGTTCAAAATTCATCTCCTGAGGCCTTATACTTTCAGAGATATAGCCTGTACAAGATAGGGTTCTGGAATCATCCTGAACTGAGTCATTGCGGAATTTTCGCTATAAATTCTATTTTGTAACATTTCAGACCTTGAAATCCGGAGGATATTTATAGAAATTAATAAGGTATCCATGGTAAAAATTTCAGCTTCTGGGTCATCTTAAATTTGTAGATACACCTTGTGTAAGATAGGGTATCTGACTAGTTGCAAGAAGGTGTTCCAGGTAAAACAATCATAACTTCTTCCTAGAGTATCCAAATGGAGTGTGACTAGTTTCATTTGATCGTGGACAGTCTTTAGTATTTTTGGTGCGAGTTTCAAAATTTTATATCTATTATTTTGTGTGGGGCATGCTATACAAGTGAGATCTCCTAGAAAGGCCAAAAATCGGCAAGTTGTGTCAAAGTTACCATAAATTCCACTTGGCACATCCAATTTTGATCATACTTGTGGAATTGTAGAGAAGAAATATCAAAGAACTACATAAAATAAATTTTCATACCCAGAAGGGCCGAAACTTGGGAGATACAATAGAAGAAATATTGTCTAGCAGAACCACCTCAAAATCAAGGTTCAAAAGTGATACTTGGCCAACATGCCACCCAAAAAGGGAAATTCTACAC
>SNQJ01S0033211.1:23778-40112 GCA_010110895.2 Picea sitchensis
AATAGATCCATTTCAGAGTATCTCATTAAATGGAGGAAACTACCAGCTGAAGATTCCACTTGGGAAGATGAGTCTTTTATACAGAAGCATCCAGAGTTACTCAAGCATTGTGGACAACACTTGTCTCAAGGGGAGGGGCATGTCAAGCCCTAATATTGGCTCATTACCCCTTAATTGGGGCATATTATATTAGTAATGTTATTTTATTTATGTCGGTTTTAGGCCATTAGTTGTAATTATACCTCCTAGTCTCCTATATATACCAAAGATACATTTTCATTTTGAATCATCTTATACTTGAACATTTAAGTGGGGTAAAAGGAGGTTTCCCCCTCGAAGAGGCTTATTATCTAAAATTATCTCTTTTTCAAGGCATTGAGTACTTTTTCTGAGGTTTTTCTATGCTATATTGATATTTGGTTCTTAACATCTCACCTCAGCATGTGGCCTCGTAGCTCCCTCGACATGCCACCTCCACCTTCCCCCTCCACATGCCCCCCCTCCACACGTCCCCTCCACACGCCCCCACCCCCACCTTACATATTGACTCCTTGGCAAACGATCCTCCTTAGTCCGTGTCTTGCAATCCATTTTCTTTCCCTCCCCCGTCTTAGGAATTCTCTTCGGTGTACCTTGGACAACTCATGTGTGTGGGAGAGAAAATTGGAGCGAGGTGAACATGTTCATCATGACATACATAATGTATTGAGCATTAAATACAAGCGAGATGAAGGATCCCAGCATCAGAAGCGATCATGGCTCAAATTCGTGGAAAATCCTGGGAAATTGGTTAAGTTCCCTGAATCAAATGAAGAGGAGAGAGCATAACATAGGAGGATTGGTCCACTTTGCTAGAAAGATCATTCCAACGAATAAAAGAGCTGAGTCTACTCCTCGTAAGTGCACTGGTATCTGGTTTCTTCAATTGGATAAAGCAGGAAATTCAACCAAGATTAGCAGGAAACCACCGAGAACGGTTCTAGTGGAGGAGCATGAAGAGCTGGTAAGAACGGTCCATACTTTTCAATTGCATTTCAGGGCTCTCTATACACAGGTTCTTTCGATCATGTATATTACCATCCAGCATAGGAGAGAACAACAAGGAAATCAGGATGAATGAGAAGTGCTTAGACAATAGATAGAGGCGCTCAAATTTGCGGTTGGGCCAGTGTCACCCACTCCCTCCCTGAAAACTTATATATCATATGAGGCCTCTTCTCCAGGATCGCACCCTCAATTGGGCCTCAACCTGCGGCCTCCAACAGAGGCAGAATCCACCACTCTAGACCATAACAGAATGTAAATGTATGCAGTGTTTTTTCATGCTACTAATAGGTTAGCGCCACTCCTAACCATTGATACTCAGATAGGATTTAGTGTTCTAGTTAGCGCCACTCCTAATCTCCATTTTCTTCTTGGATAATTTAGGCGGGTGCATTTTGATTTCTGCAACTTTTGTAACCAAGACTATATTCTCTACCTGCGTTTTTTCGTAGCTTTTTAATATAATTTTTTACCCAGTTTTTGTTAAAAAAAAATAAAATAAAGGTTGTATTGTTTGGTTCTGTGGAAGGCTCGAGTGGTCTTGCCTCCTATCCCACCATTACTGATGCTTCAATTTTCTGTTCTATAGTGCTCCCTATTTTAGTCTCTTCAGAGACTACTTTATCTCTTTGGGTTGAACTAGCTCATGTTTTTCGGTATTGATCTACGAAGTTTATAAGTGCAATGTTCCTTCCCCCAAAAAGGTCGGAAGGAACCTTGGTTGAAAGGTCTTATTTAGATTTAATGTATCTACCTTTTGGGTCTCTAAGTCTGTTCATGAAATCAAACAAAAAAAGAGAAAAACTACCATTGGGTTTGGGGGAACCTACTATAGCATATGTGTAGGTTCTTACCTATCATCTTAAATTCCCCCCACCACCAAACTAATGCTAAGGTTTAGAAATGATCTAATTCCTACCTTGAGACAACTCCCTAGCAACAACGCCAAAAATGACGAGTGTTCTATATGCACTAAAAAAACCCTCAATTAAATTGTCAACCCAGGGTAAGCAAACTTAGAGTTGTAGCACTATATCTGCCAAGGCAGAAATGCTAGAGGTAGTATAGTCTAACAAAGAAATGGGATATTTAAGGGATAATATACTTAAGTAAGGACTATAAATGATCAAACCCTATCAATAAACTTAAACTATCTACCCTAAGTAACTTTTGAACAATGGATCGATGGATTGTTCTAAGAAGGAAAATGAAAAACCTACTTTAAGAGAGTTAACTTAATAATTACAATAAGAAAAAGAAAACTATCTATTTAATCTATTTAATGAACAATAACAACAACAAACTAATCTAATTAATCTATTCAAATTCAATGAACAACAACAAGTAAGAAAATAAACAAGTAAGCAATTACCCTATTAAAACTAAACTATGGAAACTTATTCAATAAGTAAACTAATAAGCAATCAAATAACTAACCTATGGAAACTTTTGCAGAAAGTAAACTAATCAAAATTACTCAACAAGTAACTAATCAAATTAATAAGCAAGTGAACTCTATTCTTAAGATAAACTTCATAATTACTTATAATCTATAAAAGGAAATCTTAATCTATTGAATTAAAAACATCATGACAACATTCAAATATTAATCAACAACTATTCTTTAATCTACAATAACAAGAAAACTATTCTCTAATCTACAATAGCAAGAAAACTTCAAATATAGTGTTGATGATTATGTCTTCGGTGTCTTATGATATCACGATGACATTTAACAATTAATGATAACTCAAGAGGGATAAACTCAGTATTAACTTCTATAGCAAAGTGAAAGGTATGAATCAAGCAATCTAATGAGAACTTATCCATTATAGAGGGGATATCAACTACCCCGAAAATCCATGTGATTGTTCAATTCGTGCATTAATCATTAACAATATGAAAACACTATTCTACTTGATTCAATTGCATTCTTATGCTAATGTAAGAAAATTCACACTACTAGAGATTTATAACTAAGAACTAAACTCAAAAGCAAACTTCAAATTAAAATTGCAATCTAGCTCTAGAATGGAAATTGCATAAAAGTAAACTAACTAATCCTATTACTCGACAATTTAAATTGTACATTAAAATGCATATAAAAACATAATGTAAATTCTACTTCTATTTAATCATACTACAGGAAATGTAATAAACAAACTAAATAGAAAAATTAAATAAGCAAATGAAGAATTAAAATCAAATCTAAAAATTATCCATCCATCGAAACCTTGCCAAAGAAACCATTAACTCAATACTTTGTTTTAACTCTGTTTCAACTTCTAACTATTTTATTTCAGCATACATAAATTATAACTATCATCTAATCATACATCAGGGTTAGTGGCTTAAGCTTAAGCTATTTCCTATTTAGTTAGAAATACATGACATATTAACTATTCTTCATAAGCAACCTACAAAAAGGAAATTGAAACAATTAAGCTATGAACAACAATTACACAGTAAGTAAAACATGATGAAAATGCTTATAATAGGAAATACAATAAATGATAACTGCATAAATCAAATACACAAACTAACTAACTAAATATTCACCTAGACCACTGGTGGGCCCACCTACAGGTCATGGATACTCCTCAACAGTGAATCACGATCTCAAGCAACACGATTTCAACATTTAAATTAAAAACACAGTTTTACACAAGTTTATGAAAATGCCTTGAAACAACAAAAACAATGCTAGCTTCACAATTCTGAACTTAACCACTTGTCTGGCCACTGTTGTGGTATTTATAGGAGTTACAAGTTGAGAGGTCGACCACTGGAAGGGCCGACCTCCTCTAAAAACAGTAAATTACACTAAATGTGTTTTAACCACCGGTGGCTTCTAGGAACTAAGTGAACCAATCAACGCTCAACATAACAACCCAATCCAAGTTGTCAGAAGCTCAATAGTTGGAGGCCACTAGCACGAGAAAGACCCATGTCGCCAATTTTCCCATCACTGGCCGTCGATATAACAACTACCAACTCGCCCATGGTTTTAGTGCAGGATGGAGTGTCGGACGTAGTGTTAGATGGAGTACCGGATGTAGTTCCGGATGGAGTGTCGGACAGAGTGCTGGATGGAAAACACCTTGCTATTTTTCCTTGTGACACACCGATCATGAATTATCTTCTTGGAATCATTAAATCATGCTAAATTAAACTTGAAACCATCATAAAACACCAATCATACATACCTGGTATAAGCTATGGCGATTTGATACAAGAATCCTTCAAAATGTCTTCAAAATAGTAAAATACACATATAATATCAGTAAAAAAAGATCTAATCATCATCATTAATTTAACCAAATCATGAGCCCAACATTGTGAAAGCTTTCTTTTTTCCTCACTTGATACATCACAGTTCCACCTCCTACAACATATCAATCAGTCCTCTGCTGAATCAATTTCCTTTGGTGTATCATGACTAGTACTATCAAGGTTGTTCCCTCTCAGTCAGTGACTTGGTGTTTTATATTAAAATATAATTGCATGCCTCATAACAGTAATATATGAAGTTTGTACATAATTACAATATTGCGAAAAATGGGGTGTTACATTCCCCTTCCCTTTAAAGGAAACACTTTCCTTGATGTTTTAAAACAACATGTATTTACAATTATAGATTAAGAAAAAATGGGTATGCCAATCTCATGGCATCTTCCAGCTCACATGTAGCTTCATATTCTTGAAAGTGCTTCCATTGCACCTTGACCTGCATCATGGCTTGGTTCCAGAGCATGGATTCTTTCCTTTCCTGGATGAATTGAGTTTCTAGCTGAAATTCTCCCTCTGGTTCCACCTGTATTATAGTCCAATCAATGGGATGATTAGAATCGTGTATATATTTCTTCAACAAAGACACATGGAATATATTATGTTCTTTAATAGTAGGTAGTAAAGAAAGTATATATGCTATTGGTCCTATTATCTCTAGGATTTCAAACGGTGCACAATATCGAGGAGCCAACTTAGCACACATCCCCATTCTTAGGGAACTTTTCTTGGTTTTCACTTGGAGATACACATGGTCTCCATTTGAATTCTCTTTGATTTCTTTTACTATCAGCATAGCTCTTATGTCTATTTTGAGAAATCTTTGGATTTTGCTTTATCTTAACCATGGATTGTTCCATTTCTTTCAACAATTTCAATCCAAGTGTAATTTTGTCTATAGGATTGTCCCAACTGATTGAGACTCTGCACTTTCTTCCATACAAAACCTTGAATGGACTCATCTTCAATGATTCTTGATAACCATTGTTGTATGTGAATTCCACCAATGTTTGATATTCCTCCCACTGCTTGGGCCAATGCATAACATGCATCTGTAACATTTCTTCTAACAATATGTTCACCCTCTCGGTATGACCATCTATTTGAGGATGGTAGGTCATACTAAAAGCCAATTTTGTTTCTAAACCTGCAAACAATATTTTCTAGAAATTTGAGGTGAACTTAACCTCTCTGTTTGAAATTATCGTTTTGGGAAAACTGTGAAATTTGAATATCTCCTTCATAAAAACAATCACAACGTCTATGGATTTATAAGTAGACTTTACATGAATAAAATGACCAGCCTTGCTTAGCTTATCTACCAAAACCACGATTTCATTATGTTTCTTGATTGCATTGGGTAAACATGTGATAAATGCCATGGAAATCACTTCCACTTCCATTTTGGTATTTGTATGGGTTGTAATAGTCCAGAAGGGTGTCGATGTTCGAATTTTACCTATTGGCACTCCAAACATTTAGTAATATAGCACGTGATGTCTTTCTTCATTCTAGACCAATAATATAGTTGTCTAATAGTTGTCATCATTTTTTGGTAGCCAGGGTGACCCACATATGTCCTTTTATGGAATTCATCCATAACTAGGCACCTCAATTCTGTTGAATTAGGCACATAGAATTTGTTATGGTACAACAAGATACCATTAGTCCTTAAATGATATCCTTCGTTCTTCCTTTCCTTAGATTCTTGTTGTAGTCTTTCCTTCACTTTCTTGAGGAACTCATCTTCCTACAAGAAGTTTTCAATCCTTTGCTTAATGTTGGACCCTCCTACACTTGCTACTACCAAGTGTATGGTCTAGACACTTTGAATGAACACATCAACTACTTTGTTCTCTTTCCATTTTTTGTGCTTGATTTCAAAATCGAATTCACTGATCAAAACCATCCACCTAGCCTATCTATAATTCAACCTTGGATGATCAAATAAATACTTTAGACAACAATGATTGGTAATGAGGGTAAACCTCCTCTCGAGAACATTTTTAGTGCGTGCACAATCAATGCGATTTTCAGGTCATGGGTAACATATTTCTTCTCATGTTCATTCATTTTTAGTGATTCATAACAAACCACTTGCCCATATTGCATGAGAACTCCTCCAAGTCCTTCCTTGCAAACATCTCTGCAAACCAAAAGGTCTTTTTCTGGGTATGAAATATTTAACACAGGGGCATTAGTTAGTAGCTTCTTCAGTTGATGAAATATATTCTCACACTATGGTGACTGCACAAACTTATTCCCATTTCTTTGTAATTACATGAATGTAGTTGGGGAATTTGTAATCCCGAATGGCACCACAACAAAATCATAGTGCCCATATCTTGTCCTAAAGGTTTTCTTGTAGATTTCCTCATCTTTAATCCTAACTTCATGATAATTTGACCTCAATTCTATCTTTGAAAAGACTATATCCCCTCTAAGTTGATCAAAGAAATTGTCTATTCTAGGCAGAGTGTATTTTGTTTTATGGTCATCTTTTTCAGATACATGTAATAGATGCATAGTCTTAGGGTACCATCTTTATTCTTTACAAATAGAGCTAGCGCTCCCCATGGAGATACACTTGGCCTGATGTAGCCCTTATCCATCATTTCATTCAACTTCATTTTCAGTTCTACCAACTCTGGCATGCTCATCCTATAAGGCCATTTCAACGCTAGCACTGCTCCAAGAACAAGATCGATTGAAAAATATAGGTCTCTCTTAGGAGGTAATCTGGGCACATCCTAAGGAAATACATCTCTGTAGTCCCACAATGTTGGGTGGTATTTATCCCTTACCTCTTTTCCTTCCTCTAAGTTTAATATTTGTATAGAAAATAAGGGGCACCCTTTTATGTGAAATTTCTTAAGCTACAACACTATTATTTTCCTCACGGAGACCATATTTTGAATGCCTTACAAGATTTTGGTGTTTCCCCTCTCATCGTCACAATCTAATATCTTCTCATAACAGTTTAATTTTTATTTATGGGCATCCAACCAATCCATGCCCAAAAAACATGTCGTATGAACCAAGGGGTAGGATGTTTAGAACCTCTTGTGTCTAAAATCCACTCATCCTAATTGGACAAGCTTTGAATACCTATGCCACTTTCCTCTTTATTTCAGTGGCTAACTGGACTAACCATGCCTTGGTACGATTCTTCCTCTATAATGAATAGGTTTCCACCACTCGAGGTGAAATATAACTAATATTATATCATGGTTCAATTAAAACTTAGATTAATTGTTCAGTGATAATACCGTTCATTTCCACCACATAGGCAAGTTGGTGGTCTCCTTGTCAGTTCTCCAATGTTGCATAAATTCTCGGCACACTCATGTCTATGTCATTGACTGTAGCTGCCTCCTATACGTTATACACTCTTCAATTGTCCTATTGCCAATGGGGAAAATTCATCAACATATGTGGCTCCCCACAACCCCAATGTTGCAAGGGTCCTTTCTTGGGCTCCCCACAACCCTAATTCTACAAGGGTCCTTTCTTGCTCTGTTGGTTTGTTTCTACTTTGAGACAAAAATTTGTGTTGATGCTAACTCTTGTTTGGTTGAACTGACTGTGCATCCTTCCCAAAGTTCTTGTGAGGAAAGGAATTGAATCCATTCTTATGGAATCCACTCTTTGGACAATTCATTCTTATGCTTAGACTAATTGTACCAACATTTGTCTTTCCATATGGTTTCCTCCAACATCTTGGGTTTGTAAAAATCAATTCTCCCTTGGTAGGACTATGTTAGTCCACAGAGAAAAAATTTGATTCTCTCCTTCTCATATTTAAGGTGGGGAACATACCTAAATAGTTCCATAAATATCTTTGCATATGCATCCAAGGTAAGTAGCCCCAAATTAAGCTCATGAAATTCTTTTATCTTATCATCATAATAATTTTTGGATAGATAGGATTTACAAAAGTGTTTCTCAAACTGTTTCCATGTCAATTTTCTCTCTTTTATCCTTTTAATTTCCTTGAGATATTCCCACCAAATGGAATCTCCTCTATTTACGTTGAATATTTCAATCTTTCCCTTGGTGTTTTCAGAGTAGTTATGTACTCGAAAGGAAATTTTCAAGACAAACAACCATGCTTCAACTTCTTCTCCTTTCTTTATCTCTCCATCAAAGGTAGGCATCTTTGATTTCTTGAATTATTTAGGTAGAAAACATTGACACTTCTTTCTCTTTTTCTTCTTAGGACTGTTGGACTCTGTGTCACTACTTGGTTGTTCTGTTGAAGTATTCTTGTGAGTAGAGGACTCTGTGGAAATACCTCCACTTGTTTTACCTTTTGTGGCATCTTGACGTTTTCTTCTGGAAGAACTCCTTTTTTCATCACTATGATTCAATCCATGCTTTTTAGCATTCAAAGGGGTTTTAACCCTCTCAGACTACTACAGTTCAACATTACTAGGGCCTTGTTGTAGATGTTTTTGAATTTTTGACAGGCTTTGTAGTAAGATCACATTTATCTCGACCTTGTCAGCATGGGCTCTCAGAAACATCTCATTATATTCCTTCAAACTTCTTACTGTGCCCATCAAATTTGGAGGGGTTTCTCTATCCCTCTGACCATTAGACTCTTCGTATTTGAGGTGTGAGGCATCATCCATAATGTGCTGCACCATTCAATTTTATTCATCCTACGTGTTGAAACAAAAACATCGCTAACATTTTTTATTGGTACTTTAAATACATGCATTCTAGACAACACAAAAGTTCCTTTTTAATAGGCTTAAGCGACCTTGGCGACCCATTCAAGCCAAGAGTTTGAACTCATATCTGATACCATTATGTAACACACCCAACCCCCTTATTGACTTTCAAGGATATTGGGCATTAATATTTCGCTTCTCCTCAATTCTCTTAAAGCAATGTTTGGTGAATATTATTGTCTTCTACTCATTGAAATTTTTCCAACGACTGTAACCACTCCCAAATCCAAGATTTGGGTCAAAGTGATGGCTTCCTAAATATTCATGGGAATTCATTATCCACCTACCATCTCAACCCCACATGGTGTCAATGTGGCTTTTCATTGTTCGTACCAACCATGTTGTGGAGACATGTCGAGTCTCCAGTATGAAATTTTTTCCCTCCTCTCATCGTTGTTGGGAATCTACATCCCACAGACTTGACCTTAATCATTGACCTCCGATGACGATTCTCTAAGGTACACGTTCCAAATATCCTATGGTTTGAAATCTCATATATTTATGTTTAGGAGTACGTCGACAATATATCTTTCCGCAGGGGTTAACACCCCTATATCAACGGTCCCCACATTTGATGGATGAGGCCCATCAAGATCAATGGATATCATTGGATATATAATTTATTTATCATTGATAGTCATTTACCATATGTAACCATGCCAACCTCCCTCTCATTTGACAACGACATGTCCAGATCAATGGTTTAGATCTCCCCGTCCAATATCTAACGAGGTCAACAACTATCAATGTATCTCTCCTCTCTATCTCTTTTCATCTAACCACCAAATGACATTGGTCATATTGACATCCTAGATGCCTTGAAGGCATGCCATGTAATCATGTGACATAATCATATTTTCTTTCTCTTTGGATAAATTTCATAGGTTATCGACGACAAAGGTTTCTCCTACTCATCGGGAGATCAACGTTCCTCATTTCATCATCGATCAGGGATATCCAACGTTTTTTCTTTCTCTTGGGTTTTCACTCACCCTACTTCTGATGATGATACATTGGGATACTACGATCTAGGATTCTTAGGGTAGTCCCTACTAATATGATGGTGACAAATTCCCATGAAGGGCCCAAGAGAACTCCCTATCCCAATAGGACCCACTCATTCTCCAATAGCCAACCAAAGAGGGACACATGTCACTCCCTGAAATGCATGGGATGCCAAGATGGAAAGCATTTTCATTGAGATGTCACCATGACATCATCTCCCCAATTCTCTCCTAAGTGAAATATATGGCTTCAATATCAATGATAAGGGTTTATTTTTAACAAGGATTTATGGATCGACGGTTAGGATTTATCCCAACATACTAATGTCTAAATCAATGGTCCTTGTTAGCACTCATGGTTTTGGTTTTGTCAAACTTTGTATTTTTCTCAACCCTTGATTCTCCCAGAAAATACACTCTGTTGAATAAGGGTCGAGATCTCCTGAACAATGATATCGATGACTACAGTCCCTTCACATATTAACATTAGATTTTTAAGGGAAGACAATTAGTCTTCTTGGGGACTCATATAAATTTTGAATTCTACAGGACCTCATTCCAATCCTTCCCAGGGGTTTGGACCATTCAACACCATTGAAGACCATGAATACTTACAATTAATCAGGCACAACTCACAAGATTTGCATCTGGAAATGGAACAGTCGGATTCACATTAGTTTACCAGCTAGTGGAATGAATTCTATAGTGATCCTAACATTCGGGCATCCAACTATAGGCTTATAGATATGAAATGATCATGCATGCAAGAAATTTAATACACATATAAATACATTAGTCATAAGCATATTCAAGGCATTTGAGAACTTATCTATCAATTAAATAGTCCAATCCGACTAAATGAGAGAGGATGAATTTCCTCCCAACCTTATGCCTTGCTACATAGTGACTTCCTACAACACACCACCCCCATGCCAAGACATAATACCACCAAGGAAACTAACTCATCAGGGATCTAATATTGTTATGAGATAGGAAATTTACTCTCCTTCATCCTATGATACAACATAAGTTTCTACCTCCCACTAAGCTTGGGTCTCCGCAGGTTTATCAGGTTGTTTCTCAACTATATTTCTTCTACACAAGGGAGTCCTTTCTTTTATCAACAGTCCCTCAGTGACCTCCCCTTACCAGTTCTAGTTTAGGTTTAGTAAGCACCAATATATGGCCCTCTAAGGATATAGTTCAGGGATTTGGGTCTTCTCTTCTCAGGGTGATCAATAGAAACTCAGACAAGCTCTCTATTTTTCCTTGTCTTCCTCAATCGACACTCCAATATTCTTCACACTATTTTTCCCTTATTTGACTATGTCTACTTCTCTTCATTATTATGTCTCTCTCTTATTCCCGTGTTCTTTGTGGTGTCTCTATTCTCTATTTTTTATTCCCCATCCATGACAACATCTTGGGACATCCTGTAGATGCCATCCATCGTCTACGAGTTTCCAGTTTGAGGATGGTTCCATGGTAGAATTTTTTAGTTGCTCAATCAACCATTTTTCACGCAAAATGACTGTCCTTAGTCATTAATTTGGCGTCAACCACTTTTGTGACTTCTTCAATGGTTGCATGGATCTCATATTGTAAAGTATGGTGTGCTGGTAGGAAGGGTTCATTTATGATTGTAGTGTCGAATAGCTTGTTTTGTGAGCTTCCTATTTTCCACACTTCATGCATCATAGTTCCACCTCCTACAACAGATAAATCAATCCTCTGTTGATTCAATTTCCTTTGGTGCATCATGGCCAGTACTATCAAGGTTGTTCCCTCTTAGTCAGTGACTTGGTGTTTTATATTAAAATATAATTACATGTCTCATAAAAATAATATATGAAGTTTGTATATAATTACAATCTTGGGGAAAACAAGGTGTTACAATTTTGATCCCTAAAATCTATTTTAATGTAAAAATGTGAATTAGAATATGATCCAATAGTCTGTCCAAGGGTCAAGGAATGTAAATAATGTAAATTAAAGTTATTAATACAAATATATAGCTATTTGTGATATAAGGGGGACTAAAATGATGGAGGGATATGAATCCACAAGAGAGGAACAAGGGGAGGCTGAGGGGGCCAAAGGGGCCAAATACAATATTATTCTAATATTTTATTAAAACTCAAAGTTATTACCTTATCTTGTGTAAAAGGAATATAATCCTTGAGATGCATGTAAAAGTAGTTGGGGAGGATTTCCTTGAGTTTCAAGTGGAAAATTACAAGCATGCATAATAATTATTTGTTTTTGAGATATGTCCATAATTCTACCTCATTATGTCCATCATTCCATAATAATTCTATCTTGGTATCAATTTTATAAGGAATGGATCCAATCTTGTGAAGGGAGATGAATTGTATGACTATGGTGAAAATTGATACTATGAATCCCTATAAATACCAACATTTATATTTTCTTGTCCATTCTATGTTGGATGCTATTACACCCTCATTCCTAGGGGTAACTAGAGGAGATCATATCTCATGGCCATTAATGGAGAAAATTATACCGACCATGATGATGATGAATATGTCCACATATATCATCCCAACATCCCCTATCAAACTACCTCTTTTTCTTGAAATCATCCAAGCTCATCACATCCAGTCAACTCATTATATGGGAGATGGTAAGCCAACGTTACCATGAGGTATGCCGGTACTTTTTTCGTGTGAAGTATTTTATTTTATTTAGTAGGCATGTGAATGAGGATCAATGATTGAAGTTAGACAATGGATCACTATCTCAAGAAGTTATGTTTGTTTCCTTGTTTCAGCTTGGTGGTGAACATTTTTTCCCTAGTCTTGTGTTGTCACTACCTAGGGAAAAGGGGTGATACTGGGGGGCCCTCACAAGGGTAATGATCTGTTCCCCACCATACTTAAAACTTTCTATCCTAAATCCTATCACATTTTACTAAAATTCATTAATGGATCATGGTTCATTCTCTCATGAGAAGAGGGGATGAAGGCCCAGAGGTTGCTTGTAGATGTTACTAAAATAATAAAATAATGATGCTAAAGAAAGAAAGAAATGATAGCAAAGGACTCTAAAATCCATTCCAAACTTGAGCTCTACCCTTTTTACGTTCACCCTAGTCCTAAGCGGTGATGTTATAGCTTGAAACATTATAAAAGGGGACATGCAAATATGATAAGAGGAAAAATAAAAAGGAATTTAAAGGGGTTTGGAAAAAAATAGCACTTACAAAGTGGTAACTCAAGAGAAATCACACCCTCCACAAAGGTTCTCATATAAATGGACCCAATGACACCATACACCATGAAGTAATCCCAACACGTACCACTATCACACTCACTCTTGGACGGTTCTTTTCTTTCACTATTTTCCCCCGTGACATATCCCTCTACCTTGGTCTTTTATTTCACTATTTTGGTTGGCACACCTAATAGGGTTGGATGAAGATCCTCCCATATTCAATCTTTCCAACTTGCATAAATTCTTGATCTAGTGTGATACTTGAAGGGGACACCTGATGTGAATTATTCATGTGGTTTATGTATTAGGTAACAACTTACTTTTCATGATTCAAGGATTAATATATTTTATGAACATTGGTTTATTTGATTTCATTTTCTATTTTTATTTGGATTCCCTTGAAATGGTTCTTGAAGGATGCCCCATGATTTCACCCAGGACGTTGTGCTTTTATTGTAGGATATGACACGTGTGATGCATATAAGTGAGTCACCTAGTAAATTGGCACATTCAGACAATGTCTCTCACATATCCAGGACCTTGGACGATGGATAGATGGGATTAATTTTGATAGGTTTGGTTATGGTGGCACACGGATGGGCTGGAAGCCCACATGCTGGGCAGTGTACCCCATGGATTATTACTCATTAGATGGAGGATGTTCCATCAGTAGACTATTGTATGCATTGCATAGATGATATACATTCATGTCACCTTGTACAATGTACTCTACACCTTGGACGTGTTCCCTCCTTTGATGATGACATCACACTTTAGGGTTTGATGATGACGGGACTTGATGACCACTTGGGGTACCATTGATGATATGACATGACCATAGATGAGAATATTAACTTCCTACCATAATTTCACAATGATATGATGACACATGGCTTTGGAATTCCCTCACATACCCTCCTGGACCATGAAATCATCACACTTGTGATCTAGGAGGGAATTTTTGTATAATTTTGACATAATTTATCATTTGTAGAGGAAAATTGAGAGGTTGGCCCCACTTGTAAATATGGATTTTGAATTTTGGAAAAAATGGAGCACTAGGTTTTCTTTATAAATAAGTCTAGCCTCCATTTCATTTTGGATCATCACTTCCTCTCACATTTGTGGAGAGGTAACTCTAGAAAATATTGATATTTCTCTTTTCTGTCTCTTGGATCTCACGCACTACTCTTGGGGGAGGGTCTTTCTGAATTCTTTTTTCTTCTTGGATGATATATTTATGCAACTAGCGTTTTCTTTGTCTAGCAACTTGGATAAGTAAGCAATTGCTACAATTTTTATGTCATTGCTAATGTTTTAAGGTGATAATTGATATCTTGTTGCATGTTACTTATCTTGGTGAAATCGTAGGGAGGATATATAAGTATTTCTCTCCTTCATATGATTTGTTTGTCCAAGTTTATTAAAATCATTCTCTTTCTAGGATTCAAGGACCTAAATCCCAATGTTGAAATTTTATGATTTTTGGATCTGATAATTATTTCCTTATGATTTAAATGCTATTGTTATCATAGAATAATTACACACTTGAAATATCAACAAGACTTAGTGGACTTGATGAGAGGTTGTTGTAAGTAAATATTGTACGAGATGATATATTACAATTGAGGGCTCCAATATATATACTTTGGCAGAGTGCCTTTTCATTTAATGGACATGTCTTTTCCATTATTAATTATTAATTATTGATTATTGGTTATTTATATATTTATACATTACATTACAAATCAATTATTTATATAGTATATTTATGTTGATCATTATTTCCTCACATGCACATCTAATTAATATAGATCACTCCATCCCGAAGCAGGCAATGTGAGAGAACCTCGACTCTATCCATTCCTTGTTAGGATAAATACTATGCCTCATCCATTCACCACTAGAAAATATCCATGAGTAAATGAGTCATTTCCCTTGGTCAAATCAACATGACCAATCTGGGACAATGTCTACCCGATGTTGCTAATTGGAGAAACATCAACACACCCTCTCAACGAGGGATACATTATGCATCATTCCAAGCTTGTATATGAAGTATAAAAAAATTGTATTAGACAAAGGCTTGGTGAGAATGTCCACAATTTTCTTGTCTTTGGATATGCACTGGAGATTTACTGCTCCCTTTTATACCATGTCTTGGATGAAGTGATATTTTATCTCAATGTGCTTTGAATTGTCATGAAATATTGGATTTTCATAAAGATTGACATAGCTTTGATTATCACAGTGTATTAAGGTCATCTCTAGTTCTTTATCAAATAGTCCCGCAAGAATATTATGAAGCCATACTGCTTAACGAATTGTGATACTGGCTAAGATATACTCCACTTATGTTGTATTGAGTGCTACAAAAGTCTGCTTCTTGCTAAAGTAGGATATCATAGTTGATCCTAAGGTAAAGCAACACCTCAAGGTGCTCTTTCTATCCATTGCACTCATTCCCCAATCAGAGTCGGTATATCCTTGCAACCTCACTTCACCACCTGACTCATATCTCATACCATATCCAACTATACCATGCAGGCACCTCAACACATGCTTTGCTACAAGCCAATGGAAGTGGCTCATGGTGTTCACTGCGAAGAAAATATATGGCCTGGTGTTAACCAGGTACAACAAGGATCCAACCATCTACCTGTACATAATAGAATCCACCATATCTGAATCCGAAGTTGAATCACTCAACTTCTTTAGATTTGAAATTATAGGTGTAGCCAAGGACTTGCAGTCTATCATACAAAAGATTCTCAAGATCTCAACTATGTAATTCCCTTGTCTGAGTAAGTTCTCACTTGGTTTTTTTCACACCTCTAATCCCAAGAAGTAATGCATCAATCTAATATCCTTCATATCAAACTCAGAGGCCATGTAGCGTGCCAATTGCTCTGATACCAATTTGTAGTGTGCCCTTCACTACCCAGGTTCACCCAACCTCTCCTTTATTTTTCATTACATGGATTTAAAAGAAACAAATGCATTTAACCAGAATTAAACACACTTAACA
>SNQJ01S0033211.1:44310-74778 GCA_010110895.2 Picea sitchensis
CTAACAAAACTCATAAGCCTACAGCTTATACAAAACTCGGCTCACCAGCCTATAACACATATGTACAATTTGTTTCATACATCAGGTTTATAAAGGGCTCGGCCTTGGGGACATTACAGGCCAACTCCCTCTTTCATTAATCGATGAGTCGATATGCTCCCTTAAAGAATAATTCATCAACATATAGCACTAAGATCAAAGGATCACCATCAACAACCTTGTATTAAAGGTTGGGATCTACTTCACTTTTGGTTAAGCCCAGGATCATCAAGTATCCATCAATCCTGGAGTACCCTGCCCTAGGTGCCTACTTGAGTCTGTACAATGCCTTCTTCATCCTGTAAACATGAGACTCCCTACCATGTACCTCAAAGCCCTAAGTTTTTTTTATGTACACTCCCTCTTCAATCACATCATTGATGAATGCATTATTTACATCCATATGGTGTAATATCCAGTCCATTACTGTTGAAATGGAAATAATGGTCTTGATGGAAGTGTACCTAGTGACTGGAGAAAATGTCTCTTCATAGTCCACTCCCTCTTTTGGGGAGAACCCTCTTTCCATGAACCCTGCTTTGTACTTTTCAATGTTTTTGTCTGCTACATGCTTGATCTTGTAGATCCACTTGTATGTCACCATTCACTTCCCCTAAGGTCTCAACACAATCTCAAACACATCATTCTTCATGATGGACTGATATTCCTCCATCATGAAATCTTTTCCAACTTGTTGGCATGTTGCCTCCTCATAACTGGAAGGTTCAAAATCAATGATGTGACCCATCAATTCCATATAAATCTATATTTACTAAGGTCGACTACTTTTCCTGAAAGTACCACGGAGAGCTACATGCCACTTTTCATCCTGCAATGTATCCCAAAGCTAAACTAGCCTCTTCCTAGTCTCTGGAACAATGACTTTAGGCGAGTCTACTGGTTCAGCTGGCTCTGCTGACTTCTCCTAATAGTCTGAATGATGATCAAATGGAATGGAGGGACCTAAACCCACAACCTTCAGAGCCTCCTACTCCTCACTATCAATCTCCATGTGATAATCCCTGGACGTCCTAAAGTTTGTGTCTTCATCAAAGGTTAAATCCTAACTAACCTCTATGTGGCGTTGTCCTGTAATGTAGATTATGTAATCCTTTGATGTCTCATTGTATCCAAAAAATGTCCCCTTCTTCCCAGAAGGCTCCAACTTCATCCTTTTCTCCTTGGGCACATGAATGTAGATTGGACAACCAAAGATCCTTAAATGAATGACCTCTGGTTTCACACTTGTGAAAGCTCCTCAGGAGTCTTATCCCCCGAGATCTAGTGAGGACTCCTTTCATGGACGTACATTTTTGTATTGGATGATCCTCCCCATAAAAACATGGGTAACTCCTGATCATGAATCATGGATTTGGTAGCCTCTACAATGGACCTATTCTTTCTCTCTACAACCCCATTTTGTTGTGGGTTTTAAGGAACAATCAACTCCCTTTTGATCCATGCCTCGTAGAAATCACTGAAGTCCCTGGAAGTCTACTCTCCTTCATTATCTGGCCTCAAAACCTTGATATTCTTCCCTATCAGGTTCTCTACCTAATCCCTAAACTCCTTGAATCTAATGAATACCTCATCCTTGGTCTTCATGAAGAAGATCCATGTCTTCTAGGAGAAATCATCAATGAATATCACATACTACATGAATCCACCCAAATATGCAACTGTCATAGGTCCACATACATATGAATGTACTAGATCCAAAATCCCCTTGGATTTGTTGTCACTTCTTGGAAAATATCCCTTGGCATTCTTTCCAAGTGCACATCCCCTGCAAATGTCATCATGCTCTACTTGAATCTCTCAAAGTCTTGTGGCCACCCTCTTCAATGTTGGTAAATCCATGTAATGTAAGTGTTAAAATATTTGATTCCATAGCTCACACAAATTAATGTTGTCATTTACCAATACCCAGGTTGGTCATCCCAACAATCTATATAGACCTCCCTCTCGAACACCAATCATTGTTTTAGAGTTCTTACACGAGCCCTTAGGCCATACAATAACTTGTCTATTCACGAATGCAACTCTATAGACTTTATCCTCCAATGTTGATGTAGAAAGTAGGTTCTTCTTCAACCTTGGTGCTATCACCAAGTTCTACTCACAATGATAACTCCCTCTCAACCAAATTTGAGAGACAATTATGGGAACCTATCATGTGCCTAGAAGAACCATTTTCCACCAACCTTAGTGAAATCCTTAAGGAGTTCATGCCTTGTAATTAGGAAAATCATGACCTAAGGGAATGTGGTCACTCGGTGTGCATAGGTCTCTCACAACCAAGACCATACAATTGCAAAAAAAATATATCTGAAGAAGATCTATCATATCTAGCACTGAAATATTTCAACTAGCCTCGAAAAAGACTTATACTAGATCTGGCACTAAAAGATTTTAACTAACTCTGATATCATGTTGAATTTTTTTTATTTTCAGATCTGATAATTATCTCCTTATGATTTAAATGCTATTGTTATCATAGAATAATTACACACTGGAAATCTCAACAAGAGTTAGCAGACTTGATGAGAGGTTGTTATAAGTAAATATTGTATGAGATGATATATTACAATTGAGGCCACCGATATATATACTTGGGTGGAGTTCATTTTGATTTAATGGACATGTCTTTTCCATTATTGTATTTTCATTAATTAATTTATTATTAATTATTAATTATTGATAATTTATATTTTTATACATTATATTATAAATAATTATTTATATATTATATTTATGTTGATGATTATTTCCTCACATGCACTTCTAATTAACATAGATCACTCCATCCTGGAGCAGGAAATGTGAGAGAACCTCGATTCTATCAAATCCTCGTCAGGAGAAAGAACACACCTGGTCCTTTCACCACTAGCAAAGCTTCGTGAGTAAATGAGTCATTTCCCTTGGTCAAATCAACATGACCAATCTGAGAGAATGTTTATCAGATGTTTCTAATTAGAGAAATATCAACTTGCAAGAGGATTTTCACCTTAGGGTTTAGATCCTAGTCCTTAATCCTTGACCTAGGTCATCTAGAAGAGAGAAACTGGCACCTAGGGCCTAAGAGGCTTTGCACCCTACAAATAATTTTCTTGAAGGTTTAGTACTAAGTCCCACGAGGCTTTGGACCTTAGGCTTTAAACCTGATTCTTCTTATCATCTAGTTCAATCTTCAAGGTGTTGCATGCTTGACTCCATAAGTCCTAAGAGACAATGATACCAGTATAAATTCATTCTTGTGGTGAAAATTGCACTTAGAATTAGCATTCTCTCTCTCTCAAAGAGAACTTACTAACTTTTCTAACCCTAACTTTAGAAAACTAATGATATTTATTTTTGATTTTATAAAAGTTTTCTACAACCACAAGGATTTACTTTCATTTTCTATGTACTTACATGGAAAAGTGGCTTAAGATACTTAGAAATTAGATCTAGAAATTGGATGTTGTTGCACATGTTAAAGACTTAATTTCTATGATCAATTGCTATATTTTTTGGTACCTTTTCTTGTTGATTTTGCAAAAGAGTGTTTGTTATTATACATTTTCTTACTGCTATAATTTTGCAAAATCCATTGAATTTATTGATTATCTAGTGTCTAAGAGGTCATTTATGATCTATATAACTTGGTATTATCTATATTATGCTTCAAATTGTTTATTGTCTCATATAGGTGAAACAATTACTTCATTACCTTTCTTACCTCTCCTAGTCCTAGACCCAATACTTAGGTGACCAATATAGGGGAAGTTGTTCTTGGATAATCTTACTATTTGATCCCTTAAGGTCACTAGGGAAGCCTCCCTTCTGATGAATCTTCTTCAATCACTAAAACAAGGAAATAAACTACTAAGGTGAAAGGGGTAGAAGATTCCAATTGTTGCGAAAGATTTGGATATCATGGAGGGATTTGGACATGAAGTACAAATCCTATGGTAATATATCCCAAGAAAGAGGTGTGACATCCTGAGGAATTTCATTGCAAATAAGGGGGTTGAATTCTCTGAGTTTTGTAGATTGAAGGGGAAATGAGAGCTAGTGACTGGGATGGTTGCATGAATGAATAGGATAATAAATTAGTGGGAATTGGTTTTTGAGTCTTTCTCATCCTTGTGGACTCATAGCCCTAGCATGGGCATGGTCTGCTGTAGAAATACCTGGTGCAACACTTCCTATAGTTGGGAGGAACATCCCATATCAACATCCACTTGGTTTAGATCATTGTTAAAGATAAGTATTCTTTCATATATTCTTTTAATGTGTCTATGATGTTAATTATGTGAATTTATATGATTACTTGTTGTAATTATTAAATCAATAAATTCCCATTTATAATCTGAATCTTATCATAAATTTTGTATGATCCTACATATCACTTGTAACATCCCTGACCCTCAAATTTTGTCAGGTAACGCTACCTAATCAAATGTATCTTTTCTTTTCTACTCTGATACCATTTTGAGACATCCCCATCCTTAAACCAATAGGCCAAGCCATGCCATCGAATAAATTTCATGCTATGAGACCATATATATTTATATACATATCTATCTAATGGAATTTAAACAGTTATAGCATTGTGTTCATACATCTATTCATGCGGAAACAACATTAAAACATNCACATCATACATAGAACAAATATTTGGTACTTATCTTTTAATAGATGACCACCAAGTGCATGCAAAACTTCCACAAACCTCCCAGCCTTAGACCACGTTGCTCATCATGTTGAGTAGTGGGTCACCCCCGAGATGGGACTAAACTCCATCAGGAAATGAATTCCTAGGCTTGGCAAGGACAACAAGAAATTCACACAGATCAACAGGAAGGATTTTCTCCCAGGAGCCACTTACACCCACATCCCACAAACCCTCATTCCCCACACGCCTGTAGGTTTTCCCACCCCAGGATTGTACACCTTCACTATTACAAGTCCATCGACTGTTCACCTCCCTTCCAGGGCTTCAAAAACAGGTTGGACTGGAAGTCTCAGAGTATTGTAGCTACTATGGGACTCCCTCCATGAGAACTCACTTCCTCAACACACTCTGTCACCTGGAGAGAGTTTCCCATGGGCATAACAACCTACCTCTTCTATCCAGATCCCAAGTTCGAGGGGTAACCACTGCAAAAAAATTGGGTATGGGATCTGGTAATGACATCAAGACACACCAGTCCATAGAAAAGGTGGGTAGAAAAAAAAAATGCTAAGGCACGATATGGCTCAGACACTATGCAGTCATATTGTGCTTCATAGAAAAAAAAATTAGCTTCATAACATGGGTGTGCGGGTTTCAAAAGTTGTAGAGATCGACGATGGAGGCAATGGATGGTTGTGTCAAGGCTCTCCATTTCTCAATGCATGCATCAATGGGGAGTATGGAATCATTCCATAGTGGCGATGATCACGAGAATGGTCAGGGAACCCCCAACGGGTTGACTTTCCCACCAAAAAACTACATGCGCCCAGGTTGACACATGTCTTCCTGAAGCTACATGAGATCCACTTAACACTTGTTCCCTTTCCCCAAGAACTTAGGACAACATAGGTTATGTCAAACCTTATCCTCTAGGAAATAATAATATAATATTATTCCTTTAGAGGTAAGCCCTATAGATTAGTCCCTATTACTAGACACTTAGCCTCTTCCCTTTCCCTACCTAGTGGAGATTAGTCCCCCGTAAATTTTTCCTTATGGTCAATCTACACATAGTGATGTAATTTTATTAATGATGTGAGTATTTACATATACAAAATAAGGCTCATTGGCCTTAGCATCTGAGATCTTTAGCCTAATAAACACATAAGTCTTCTAGCTTATAAACACTTGGCTCAAAAACATATAAACATAATTAGAATTCAGTAGGGGCTCGGCCTTGGGATGTTACAATCCCCTCCCCTTATTTTTTCACTGTCCTCAGTGCAACTTATTTACACAACAACAACAAGATTTCCAAAATCTTCAAAAATATGTGGGTACTCTTCCCTCATAGCATCTTCATGCTCCCATGTTGCGTCCTCGGGACCGTACCAGGTCCATTGAACCTTTACAAGCTTTATGAATTGATTCTGGAGATGCTTTCTCTTCCAATCTAGTATGTGCACAAGATGCACTTGCAAAGTGCCTTCTTTCTCCACCTGAATCACATTCCAATCAATCACATGATTAACATAAGGTATATACTTCTTGAGCAATGATACATGAAATACATTATGAATAGTCATGGATACAGGAAATGAAAGCATGTAAGCTACTAGTCCAATCCTTTCTATGATTTCAAATGGTCCACAATATCTAGCTTCCAACTTGGAACAACTTCCCAACTTCATGGAGATTCTATTGGCTTTCACCTTTAGGAAACATGATCACCCACTTTAAACTCCCTGTGGATTTTGCCTTTGTCTGCATAGCTTTTGTGCCTGTCTTGGGAATCCTTCAAATTCTTCTTTATCTTTAACAATTGCTCTTCCATTTCCCTGAGCAACTATGGCCGAACCACTACCCTATCAGCTGGGTTGTCCCAACTTATTTTGGTGTTGCACTTTCTGCCATAAAGTGCTTCAAACAGACTCATCTTCAGTGATGTTTGATACCCATTGTTGTAGGAAAATTCTACCAAGTGTAGATAATATTCCCATTTAGATGGTTTGTCCATCACATACATCCTTAATATATATTCTATCACGTGTTATACTCTTTTTGTTTGTCCATTTGACTCAAGATGATAGGATGTGTTGAAGTTCAGGTTCGTTTCGAACCCCTTGAATAATCCTCTTCAAAACTTAGAGGTAATTTTTGGGTCTCTGTCAAACACAATTATCTTTGGAATATTGTGCAATCGTGTTACTTCCCTCATATAAATATCAACAACATTAGTTTCCTTGTGAGTAGTATTCAATGGGATAAAATGGTCATCCTTCATGAGCTTATCTACCATCTCCATGATGGAATCATGTTGTTTGTTTGTTCTGGGTAATCCTGTGATGAAATCCATTGTCACCACTTCCCACTTCCACTCAAGGATAGTTTATGGTTGTAGCAACCCAACTGGGTGTATATGCTCAACTTTGATCCTTTGGCACTCCATACATCTGGAAATGTACTATGCAATTTCTTTCTTCATACCTGGCCAATGGTAATGGCTCTTGACTATTGCCACTTTTTTTCTGGTATCCAGGGTGCCCAACATAAGGTACATTATGCATTTATTTCAAGATCATACTCCTCAATTCATGAGAACTAGGTACATAAATTCTATTCATGTATCGGAGTATTCCATCATCTTCCAATCTATAATATTCAACTCTCTGCAACATCTTACCTTGTTGTAAGTTTGTTACCATCTCCATGTACTGCAAATATGCTTTTGCAGCTTCCAAAATCCTTCATTTAACATCAGTTTGATACATGCTAATGGTTGTAGCATGTAGTTCATGCACTCTCCTGTTGAGTGCATCCACCACTTTGTTCTCCTTTCCTTTGATGTTCTTGATATCAAAGTCATGTTCACAAAGGAATTCAAACCATCTTCTCTACCTGGCCTTCAATGTAGGCTGATCAAAGAAATACTTCAGAACATTATGGTCTGTCCTGAACTTAAAAATCCTTCCCATGGGGTAGTGTCTCCATTTGTTTAAAGCATGTACAATAGCTACCAATTCCAAATAGTGAGTGGCGTAGAGCCTTTCATGCTCTTTCAATTTCATGTATTCAAAGCCAAGCATGAACCCATTCCGACTGAGGACTCCACCTAGTCCTTCTTTGCATGCATCAGTGAAAAAAATGAAATCTTCATTCGGATCTGCAATATTCAGAATCGGAGCACTGGTTAACAACTGCTTCAATTGCTGGAATCTCTCTTCGCATTCCTCTATCCATTGAAATTTTACCCATTTTTTCTGCAAGGAAGTGATTGGGTGAGCGATTCTCGAAAATCCTGCAATGAATCTCCTGTAGTAGCTAGCTAAACCCATGAAGGATCTAACTTCTGTCACATTCTTAGGTGTTATCCAACCTTTAATGGCTTCAATCTTTTCGGGGTCTATTGGTATTCCCTCCTCAAATATTATATGCCCCAAATAGTGAATTCAATTTTGGTAAAATGAGAACTTTCTCAATTTGGCGAACAGTTGGTTCTCTCTTAGCACCTGTAACACCATCCTTAAGTGCTCCTCATGCTCTTCTTCTATCTTGGAATATACAAGGATTTCATCCAAAAAGACAATGAAAAACTTGTCTAAATATTCTTGGAAAATACCATTCATTAAGAACATGAAATCAACTGGTGCATTTGATAACCCAAATGGCACCACTGTGAACTCATAATGACCATACCTTGTCCTGAAGGCGCTCTTACTTCCTCTTATCTTCCGAAGCCTTTTGGAAAATAGGTTTCCCTTTCTGATGATCAAATAAGAATTTTTCTCTCCTTATGGTTTCTTTCATAGTTTTAGGATCATCATACTTGATCTTGTCACTGATGAAAGATGGAAGCCCACTCAGATACCTTTGAATCTTAACTGTCTCATCATTGATGAAGGGGACATACTTCAACAACTCCAAGAATATTCTTTCATACTCATCAATGGACATAATTCCTACCTTGAGTTCAAAGAACTCTTTCATTTTCTTGTCACAATACCTCTTAATTAAGTACTACTTTTCAAAATGCCTCTTGAATTCCCTCCATGTAAAATTCTTCTCTCTGACATGTTGCACTTGCACAAGTTGATCCCACCATATGGATGCCTTTCCTTTTAGCTGATAGATGGAAATTATTCCTTCTGCATGAGAAGAGTAATTCTACAGTTGGAAATATTTCCTCATGTGTAACACCTTGTTTCCCCCAAATTTGTAATTAATCCTAAAATAGGAATTACCATGCTAAAGCATGATGAAAATGTGAATGTATGATGTGGATGGACCTTATGAAGAAGGTCGATGAATGTAAATAACATTATGAATTTATATTGCAGAACTGTTGAGAGGGGATGTGCTGAAAAGAGACCACGATGGTAGTGGAGGGCACCTGGAAAGGTGGCGTTAACTTCCACCGAGAATTAATACCGTATTTGGACTCCACTGGCCCGGAGAACCAAAAGAAGCTCGCTAGCCCTGAATTAAATGTCTCGCAGGCTGGTAGGTAGATGGTTTAATGAGGGATGGGAGGTGAACCGCCCATTCATAGAGCCATCAGGCCTGACTAGCGTGAGGGTAATCGTGCCACACACAACCTCGCAAGAGGATAAGGTGTGGGGTAGAAGCGATTGGGGGACAGAGGCGAGGGGAGAAATATGGCAATATGCAGAGTGAGTGATAGCAGAGAGGAAGGATTGCAACCTTCGCTCCTGGTCACTGGAAAACAGAGACGCGGTCTCACAGCATCGTGGTCTCAGCTCGGGGGTGGCTAGTGGTAAATCCGCTGGGAGTCACTAAGCCTACAGTTGGGTGGAAATGAGCACCCCTCTCAGTAGTTGCTTGAACCTGGTGTTATCTCTAATAAGTGTTTTTCCTCTGGAATCTTGATATATATATGTGTGTGTGTGTGTGTGTGTGTGTGTGTGTGTGTGTGTGTGTGCTTATTCTGATAATTATGCTCATAAGTTGTGAAAACGTGAATGATTTACTTATAAGAATGACTGTATAGAGTTTTGATCAGTACTAGTAGTTGTATATTTATATGGAAAGACTACGTATGATTTATGTCTTCATGAATTCGTTATTTGTGTGCGTACTGATCAAATTCAGAATTCACCTCTGGTTCTCGGGAGGACGACATCCTTACATACCTCAGGTAGTACCCTGAGTAAATCTCCCCATAGAAATACCTTCCTTGAAAATCCCATCAAGAATCGGGAAAGAGAATGTGAAGGCGTAAGGCCTTAGTAACCCTGCACGAAGAGGAATGACCCACTTGAAAATCCCGAGATGGCCGCCTGAGGATGAAGTAACGAATTGATGGATGATATTTCATCAGGATCTCTATGGTCACTCATGACCGTTAGATTTGGTAAGAGGAAGCGGGAAAGTTAAGAGCCTTAACTTTGATAAATGGTGAACGACGGACGAGATCCCGTCGGGAAATCTGCGGTCACCCACGACCGTTAAATTGGTAGGAGAAGGTAGGGTGTTAAACGCCTTACCACTTGGTTTCTCTGTGTCTTCGTGGGCAATGAAGAGTTTGGGATCGTAGATCTCCAAGTTCCATGAGAGTATCTGGACCATTGATCCTTCCACGTCCAGGGAGTCGTGGAAGAATGCACAGTTAGGAGCCAATCTGAGCCGTCATATCTTGGCTAGAAAACTCGACAACCATTGGATCTATCAGGAGTTACCCGAGGGTTAAGACCCCAGTGTATAGGGGCGAAAGCCCTGGGATAGATCTGAGCCATCCGATTTAAGGAGGCCACGTCTCGTGAGATCTCCCATTTCGGGAAATTGGGAATCGCGAGATCGGGAATCCTGATGACGAGAGTTTGAGACTTTCCATGGTGGAGACCCCGGAGCAGTCGTGGACCGCCCAATTTAAGGAGGCCACATGTCGTGAGATCTCCCATTTTGAGAAATCGAGAATCGTGAGGTCAGGAATCCTAATGACGAGAGTTTGGGACTTTCCATGGTGGAAACCCTGGAGCAGTCGTGGACCGTCCGATTTAAGGAGGCAACGTGTCGAGAGATTACCTGTTTCAGGGATCGGGGATTCGGGAATTTCGTTGACAAAAATTTGGGCTCTCGTCTTGATAAATCCCGACCCATAATGTTGAGACATTAGCATGTGGCTAAGTCCTAGTGAGCAAACGAGATTCCTTCAGGGAATCTCAGGGTCTGTAATGACTATCCGATTCGAGGAAGAGATGTCGGCTTTAAGCTAGGGCATGAATGCGCAATTAAATAAGTGACAAGAAGATATAGATGGCCAGAGTCCACCCGCATAGATCCACGGCTGAGGATGCATTTCAAAGCCCCCTTGTCATTCTTCCTTTAATGGGGGGGGGTCCGGAATTGGACACGCAACTCTCGAATGGTCGAGATCAATTCACCATAATCAACGATGCTCAGGTGGATTCCAGACCCCCCTTTCCATTCTATCTTTAATGGGGGGGGTCTGGAATATTGTGGCGTGTGAAGTGGGGACCCCTCATGTCCTGTCGATTACCGCGTCACACCTCCCCCTCTTCCACCTGTATTCCACTTAACTATGCGACGGGGCCTGTTCCTATTGGTCGGTTGCTATCCCTGTCGGGGTTTGGCGGTTGTAGAGCCGAACGGTTTAACATTACCGTAGCGTGGAGATGCGAAATACAAAATACATTGCATTTATTTGGACTGTGATCGTGACCCGCGATCAGATGGGAACAAAGAGAGAGAAAGGGCCAGCTTACGTTGGGCTTCCATGGATATTTAGGGATTTTGATTCAGTAGAAGACCAGAAACATCCGATTTAGGTAGTGGGTATGTGACAAAGTGGTATCAGAGCATGGTTACAACACTTGGCCTGCTTGGGCTCAGGCATGAGCCGCGTTAGAAGATATTGTTATCTGCATTTCTCTTTAAGGAGAAGGACTGCATAACGAAACTATAATTTGGAAATTTCTATAACCCCCTCTATTAAAATGGTAACTACTCTCATAAGAGTAGGGGTGCATTGATCATTATTACTGATAAGATCTGAGTGCAATATAACAAAGGTGGAACAAATTGTGCTATAAAGCTACACGAGCCGGACAAGGGACATGAACTGAGTTGTTCTGTTTTAGTGTAATGATGGCTACCTACTAAAGCAGGTAGAGTCTCTTACGATTAAGATGGATGGTTAGGTAAGGATTAATACCCAAAGGAAGAACCCCTTCATGATTTGGGAAATTTGGTAAGGACAGGTAGGATCCTTAGAAAGTTATGACCACCGTATTATTAAGAGACTAAACCCTGAGCATATAATTCCTCATGATTTAGAGGACTATTGAAAATATGTAGGGTCAGATTTACCTAACCTATAATGGTTAGAATCGACAGTGAGGATAACCTGTTTGAGGAGTCCTTTGGGATTGTTGCTAATTCCCAAGAGTGACCCTTGTTGGGCGTTTCCATAAAGAGAGGGTAACACCTGTATGAGTTAGGACTATGAGATTAGTCCTATAAGTAACTTAAAAATCTCAGAAGATATAGCAGGAGAAATCCTTCAGAAAATAATTTTGAAGATTGGATGGGATCTAGAGTCAAGATCCATTCAAAAAGAACCGAAACATTTCAGGTTGTTCGATCTCGGGAAATAGCACATTGGTTAGTTGCGAGGAGATACCGGAATTTCGCAAGACCAAAAGGCTTGGGAGAAGCAATGAGAAATTCGAGAAAAGATCATAACCGTTGATCAAGGAGAGAATTGGACCATTGATAGTCCAGAGAGAATTTCACAATTCTGAAGATCGAAGGATTCGAGGTTCTCCATAATAGAAGTCCCAAGGTCGTGAAATGCGAAATCGCGACATGATCACAACCATCGGTTGGAGAACCGTTGGTGACCATTAGACCTAATTAATCAGCGGGGAAGATAAGGCTGATAACCTCTCATCACTCATAAGCTCAGGAGGAATAATATCCATTAGATTGGAATCAATGAGATCCGTTGATCTAGAGCTTCGAGGTGTCATCTATGGGAAAATGGAAGCGTAGACTTCCCAAAGTCGCACCAGGTAAATCATCGAGTTAATCAGGATCGATGATTGTCGGAGAGGTCTGGAATGTGGGATCTAGACTTGTCAGCCCGCATAGAATAGAAGTATGGGAAACAGTGGAGTGTTGTCCACGGATTTTCCAAAATACGGGATTCTGATGCGTGTCTGAGAATTGACCCCAGATTCTGAGCGAAGGGTCATGTAGATGAAAGAGCCAAGAAAACCTTAGCCTTGGTTTTTTGGGTTTTCGGATTCCAGGAAATCAAGGGAACATAATTCCTTGCAACAGGAATTCTGAAATCGTGAAATGCGAATCACCTTTTAAATTCGGATCGTGGTCACTGCTAGTGGTCGCGTGAGGAGAGGGTGTAAGCTAGTATGATGAATAGTGCATAAGTTTAATGCACCGAGGAGCTTCCTATTAAGAATCCTAATACTCGTAACAGTGGGGTATGAATGATATATAGAATGTGCAAGTAATGCACATGTGTGATGTAGGAGTATAAATATACTAAAGGCCCAACATGATGGCCCTGATGAGTGAACTGTGAGGCAAGACTTACACTGGCAAAAAAATAAATTGAATGAATACCATGGATGCATGGTTGACTTCGTTCTGAAGAGTCGTGAAGGATCTGTCTTGAAGGATAGCTTAAAGGGAATGTACTCCATATCCCCAGGAAAATCTAGTACAATTAAAGGAAAGAGTAAATGAGCAAGGATGCTCTGTTGTCATGATAAGAGGCAAAAGTTTATGCCTTTGCAGATCACATGAGAAGGATGGTGAGAAATCCTAAGATGACTAATTTTAAAAATGGAAATGTATGTAGGCTATGAAAGATAACTATGATAGCTACATGAAGGCTTGGGATTATGAAAGTGGTTAAGTACATCATAGATGTAAGTTAAAAAAGATGCATGTTTATATTCCTTAAGGGGAATATTTGGTAGACCACAAAAAGGCAAACTCAAGGTTGAGGCCATCACAGTGGTGATGGATCTGCAACGAGGAAGTTGCATGCTGAAGGAGTTCCCAGTGGAGGAACTATATAAGGTCTCTGTCAGAGGAACTGAGTCACAACCCTGATAATTGTTGAAGGATTGGACAATGGGATGCAAGGCATGTCCATGTATAAGAATCCTGGATTACATTTTTGGAAGAATCATGTAAGTAATAGAAGACTAATAACAAAATATTGACCATTCTGATAACCTAATGGAAGTGTGTAGAATGCACATGTTCCTGGTTCATTATGAGCAGATAGTTGCTATTAAAGCATGCTACAGTATCCTAAGAGTTAAGATGAGCCTAACCCAGGGCTGCTCAGAAAGAGCAGTTGTGGAAACCAGTATGGTTGGTAAGAGGCCAGTAAACCCCTGAGTATGATTAACTCAATAAATGAGTATGTTTAATTGATATAGCTTGGTTGAAGCTATGATCAAGGAAAGGTAGTGAGACCTTAGAGATAACTTGATTGGGCTGAAAATCCCCAGGCGATGAAGAAAGAATTGGAGGAAAGGGAGAGCTCTCAATTCTTTCCTTGTTGTGCATTACGTTTCTATGGAATGAGGAAGTTAGTACATTGATGAACAAAAATGCTTTGACACCATAATAATGATGGTTGTAATGTTGTGAAAATGATTGAGAACTATTGTGTTACACTCATGAAAAAAACATTAAGGATAATGTGATGAAGTGCATACAGATATGCTAGACATGCCTGAAAATGTTTTTATTAATTAAACGCTATGATATTTGCATTTCAATTTCATGACGATTAATATGCCTATGGTGTATGTCATGTGTAGAAAGGAATAATATTGGAATTGTTGAGGAAGACAGTTGCCGATAATGAACAACCTCAAGCAGAGGGTGACCATGGAAAGGCTGCGGTCGAAAGGTTGTTGACGGGACTGTGGAAATCCCGCTAAAGTACTACTGATAAGGTAGAGGACAGAGAAGGGGTGCAAGCAGACAAGAACATGTATAAAGGTATTCGTTCCTGTGTGGCGTAGGGTGTGAAGGGATTTGGTAAGAACCCCTTCCAAAATATTTATTATTGCATGCTATACTTGAAAATTGAAAGTGCAGTTGTATGCCTTGGATACCCGAGTAGGGTATGATTCGGGGAGGATGAACTGAATAATGGAGGCACGAACCTCTAGTACTAAAAGATCGATTTTAACCTTCAGAAGAATTCATGAACTGATATGTCATGAACACATGGACCAATCAAGGAACGATTGGAAAACAAAAGTACTAATAGATAGCACGTTGCTTGGAATTACTTCCAGGAAATGCATATTTGCATAAAAGACAAACAATGGATTCCTCATTGAGGAAGGAGGACCTTCCAACATTTTACACTCACAAGGTATAGGTGTTAGAGGAAATCAAATGTGGGTGGCCATGAGAGTTGGCACCCTGGATATTAATGAAGGCATAATGCGTGGGCGCATTCATGAGAAACTTTTAAGTTTAATATGTACTAATTTGGGGTCGTGATCGACCTATAACAGGAAGCGTGGATTCTGTTGTAAGAATGAATGAAAACGAGTAACCATATGAGGAGAGGATTGGTTAAATCCCAACACCCCATGACCAAGAACCGGTCCTAAAGTGTGACGAACTTGAAATTGATGCAAGAATGCATTGGGTACGAATGTGGCCAAGGATAGTGGCACAGTTGTTAAAACTCCTTGGAATGTTGAAATACATTTGAATATATAGTTATATGTATATATATATGTACATGGAAAATCTAACAATTTGTTTGGCTGATTGAGGAAGGAATTGCAGGAAGCAGAGGGTCATGGATATGGCAGTAAGGTAAGCCCATAGGAAAGACCGATTGCCTGCTGAGCCAAACTGCAAGGGATGTTATTTCCTTTTGAGAAAGTGAATTTGATTGTTAGTATGCACAATTATGAAATTGTTGTGACGATGTTGTGAATGTGCAATAAAATGTAATTACATGAGAACTGACAACTTGTTTAGTTGAGGAATGAATGCAGGAAGAAGGAGTCTTGGATATGGCAATGCTGTAAGCCCATAAGGAAGGCCAATTTCCTACTGACCAAAAATGTTATGGGAAGGAAAGCCCCATAATTATGAATTTGGTTCCTGTGCGGAACAAATATGAAAACAAATCGTGAGAATGGATAAATCTGTGGGTGACAGGTTTGCAAATAAAATTTTGAAAGTTAGAATTGATAATGATGTCTCATGAATTTTGTATACCTATGATACAGGTGAGAAGAAAATACATGTTCAGAAAGGAACAATTGAAGGCTGTCAAAAATGAAGGTGATGAACATGATTACTATTGAGCGATGAAAACCCTGTGATGAGTCATGATCGCCTAAAAATAAAATTGTGTTGAGGTAACACCAGCCGGAGGGACACCTTGGTAGAGCAAGTACAGGGGACGCCTCGACTGTAAGACTCGATAGAGTCTCTAAAATTCTTCCTGTGCGAGAAAACCATGGCAGGGAAAGATGGATCGCCTGAGGGACTGTATAACAGTGAAGGGGATGCCTGAGCCTAGGCCTGGAGGGTGAGTGACCGCAAGGAAGAGGAGACCTTAATAATTTTTGAAAACTATTGGAATAATGCATACACTCGGTAGTTTCCTATGCGGGGAAAACCTTGGAAAGAAAGATTAAATTATGATGGCTTTTGTGAGCTATTGAATTGGAATTATGCATCCAACGGGTACATCAAGGAGGACGATGAGCATGGATAACAAAATTTCCATGTGGATACAGATCCACGAACTGCACGGATAAGTATTGTGCTAAGAATATGAAATTTTCTTTTTTCTTTTGAAATTTGAACATCAGTAAGATGTTTTTGCACAAAATTGTGAATTAATGTGCTTGTTGTCCAGGAATTATTGAAGGAAGATGACGAAGATCAAGACTTCTAAAGTGGATGAATAAGAAAGGCATGACATGTGTTTTGAGAAAGAACACTAAGGACAGTGTTCCTTTAAGGGGGAGGGAATTGTAACACCCTGTTTCCCCCAAATTTGTAATTAATCCTAAAATAGGAATTACCACGCTAAAGCATGATGAAAATGTGAATGTATGATGTGGATGGACCTTATGAAGAAGGTCGATGAATGTAAATAACATTATGAATTTATATTGCAGAACTGCTGAGAGGGGATGTGCTGAAAAGAGACCACGATGGCGGTGGAGGGCACTTGGAAAGGTGGAATCAACTTCCACCGAGAATTAATACCGTATTTGGACTCCAATGGCCCGGAGAACCAAAAGCGGCTCGCTGACCCTGAATTAAATGTCTCGCAGGCTGGTAGGTAGATGGTTTAATGAGGGATGGGAGGTGAAACGACCATCCGTAGAGCCATTAGGCCTGACTAGCGCGAGGGTAATTGTGCCACACACAACCTCGCAAGAGGATAAGGCATGGGGTAGAAGCGATTGGGGGGGAAGACGCGAGGGGAGGAAGAGAACTCTGGAAATATGTAGAGTGAGTGATACCAGAGAGGAAGGAGAGTAACCTTCACCTCTAGTCACTGGTAGACAGAGACACAGTCTCNGTGGTCTCAGCTCGGGGGTGGCTAGTGGTAAATCCACTGGGAGTCGCTAGCCTACGGTTGGGTGGAAACGAGCACCCCTCTCAGCAGTTGCTTGACCCTGGTGTTATCTCTGATAAGTGTTTTTCCTTTGGCATCTTGATATATATATGTGATTATTCTGATAATTATGCTCATAAGTGTTGAAACTGTGAATGATTTCCTTATAAGAATGATTGTATAGCGTTTTGATCAGTACTAGTAGTTGTATATTTATATAGAAAGACTATGTATAATTTATGTATTCATGAATTCGTTATTTGTGTGCGTACTGATCAAATTCAGACTTCACGTTTGGTTCTCGGGAGGACGACATCCTTACATACCTCAGGTAGTACCCTGAGTAAATCTCCCCATAGAAATACCTTCCTTGAAAATCCCATCAAGAATCAGGAAAGAGAATGTGAAGGCGTAAGGCCTTAGTAACCCTTCACGAAGAGGAATGACCCTATTGAAAAGTCCGAGATGGCCACCTAAGGATGAAGTAACGAATCGACAGATGAGATTTCATAGGGAACTCTATGGTCGCTCATGACTGTTAGATTTGGTAATAGGAAGCGGGAAAGTTAAGAGCCTAAACTTTGATAGATGGTGAACGACAAACGAGATACCATCAGGAAATCTGCAGTCACCCACGACAGTTAAATTGGTAGGAGAAGGTAGGGTGTTAAATGCCTTACCACTTGGTTTCTCTGTGTCTTTGTGGGTAGAGAAGAGTTCGGGATCGTAGATCTCCAAGGTCCATGAGAGTATCTGGACCGTTGATCTTTCCACGTCTAGGGAGTCGTGGAAGAATGCACGGTTAGGAGCCAATCTGAGCCGTCAGATCTGAGCCAATCTGTATCCAATCTGAGCCCAGATCCACGATTGAGGATGCATTCCGGAGCCCCCTTGCCATTCTTCCTTTAATGGGGGGGGGGGGTCTAGAATTGGATGCGCAACTCTCGAACAGTCGATATCAATTCACCATAATCAACGATGCTTAGGTGGATTCCGGACCCCCCTTGCCATTCTACCTTTAATGGGGGGGGAGGTCCGAAATAGTGTGGCGTGTGAAGTGGGGCCCCCTCCTTTCCTTTCGACTACCGCGTCGCACCTCCCCCTCTGCCACCTGTATTCCACTTAATTGTGCGACGGGGCCTGTTCCTATTGGCTAGTCGCTAGCCCTGTCGGGGTTTGGCGGTTGCAGAGCCGAATGGTTTAAAATTACCATAGCGCCGAGATGCGAAATACAAAAGAAACTGCGTTTATTTGGAATGTGATTGTGACCCACAATCACATGGGAACGAAGAGAGAGAGAAAGGGCCAGCTTATGTTGGGCCTCCATGGATATTTAGGGCTTCTGATTTGCTAGAAGACTGGAAACATCCGATTTAGGTAGTGGGTATGTGACATCATGCCCAACGGCCATGCCTCAACATATTCATCTTTCTTGGGCTCTCCATCAAAAGTAGGAGGTTTGATCTTGTTCATTTCTCCCTTCAGTTCATCCACTTCAGATTTCCTATGTTTTCAGGTAGGGGATGGAATTGAACTGTTGTGCATCCTTTTTTTGGAATGCCTTCGAGAGTGTTGGTGGTGTCTATTATCACTTCTTCCTCTTCTTTCCTCGTTGGGGGACCTGTGGATTATTTATTTTTTGGATCCACCTTCCTTATCCATCTTATTTTTAATTCTTTCTAGGCTTTGCATCAACTTCATGTTGAAGTTTTCCTATTTCTCCTTGGCTCTCTTAAGCCTTTCATTATCTTCTTGGTGAATTTGGACATCTTTTTGAAAATTTTTAATGATTTTCATCATAGCCATGTCTATATCCATTTATTCTCCATGCCCATTGAAGTTCGATCCTTCAATTCCCAAAAGGAAATCCATTCCTCTAAATTCATCCTCCGGACTATAAGCGTCCTATGCCTCCTCCATTTCTCTGCACTATGGAACAATTTGGTTTGGTTATAACAATTGTTAACTCTCCAAAATGTGCAGTCAACCGAAATTTGTCAGGTTACTTGACTCAATAATTTTCCTTAATAACTTAAATAATTTGATTCAACAAAACAATATCAAACTCCATTTTCAGCGGGTCTTGGTCGATCAAGAACCTCTCAGGCTTCTATCTCTAAGCCCAACTCTGTTCTGCAACAATTTTCAAGTGCTAGCCCCTTTTTCTTCAGCCCTTGGTTCACATGTGACCACGATTGTGACCCAGTGCTAATGATTTGGGTGCTTATCCAGAGTCTTGAAACTTTAGGCTCTGGAGCTTCAGATGCTTCCCTTTTCCATGCGTCACAAACATCATAGAACAATGAACTGTTGAACGCATGAAGAACGGTGGATCTACGGTCCACATTCCTTGCTCAGATCTACGATGGATAGGATATCTAGAACTTCGGGCTTCGGCGGTATCCAAAGCACATCATAAAAAATCTCCTGGAGTGTTGAATTGGCGAACTCACAAAGTGGGGTGGATCAACATTCCACCTCTTCTCGAAAACCAACGACTGATATTTACTATAGAACTTTAAGCTTCGAGGCTTCGGGACTTCAGAGCTTCGGTGCTTCGGGACTTCAGAGCTTCGGGGCTCCGGGACTTCGGAGGATTTCACATCTGCACACCCTAAAACTCATGAACCATGAATCTTTGAATACTTCCACGTCACCCCTGGTGACATCATTACGTCATGTTATTTCGACAATATGAAACTTCGGGGATTTCTTCCTCCCATTTGATCATGAATGATTTCTCCCATAATGTCAAGTCTTTGAACCCCATGATCAGGCGCCACGTGTCTACTAGGGTCAAGTTATCGTGGGCCTAGTCTGGTTAAATTATTCGCCAAGGTTTTAACTACTTTATGTATTCATTAGGGCCCCACCACCCATGCTCGAGAGGAGTGCAACATGGTGAAATACTAGAAGCAGACACGTGGCCCAATATGGAGGATGACACGAGTCATGTTATAAATGGAATTTCTATCTTCAAAATTTTATTAACTCACTGATACATGGCACACATCCTATGCGTCCACGTTATCTCTGGTCACGTCAGTAGGCCACATCACTTCGGGACTTCGGGCTTCGACGGTTTTTACACTTGCACACTCCAATTCTCCTGAATGTTGAACTCCTAAAGTTTCTTATCTTTTAGGGTCCACATAATACAACTATCAACAACTAAGGTGGTGGCACATGGCATGTCTAAGAACGATCCACATCACTACTGGCAACATCATCATGCCATGCCACTTCTTTTCTTTTGCTTCGGGACTTTGGGCTTCAACGGTTTTTACACTTGCACACTCCGATTCTCCTGATCGCCAAACTCCCGAACAAGTTGATGTTCTGACACATGTATCCTTTTGATGAATGGTACAGATTAAATCTGGACTTAGGAACTTCAGGAGTTTGTGAATTAGCACACTCCATTTCTCCCGAACACTGAATTCTCAAAAAATCTAACCTGTCGACACATGTTCCTTTTGATGAACGGTCCGTATGAACTCTGGACTTCGCGACTTTGGGATTTTTCACATCAATACACTCCATTTCTATAGAATGTCAAACTCCCGAACAAGTTGATATTTTGACACACGTCTCCTTTTGATAAACAGTCTGGATTAACTCTGGACTTTGGGACTTCAGGAGTTTCCGCATCAACACACTCCATTTTTCCCGAATGCTAAATTCTTGAATAAGATAACCTTCTGACATGTGTTCCTTTTGATGAACGGTCTGGATGAAGTCCAGAGTTCGGGACTTCAGGAGTTTGCGCATCAACACACTCCATTTCTCCCAAATGTCGAATTCTTGAACAAGATAAATTTTCGACATGTGGCTTATCCCTAGGGTTATGAACCGTCCTTGGTCAAATCCAATGGTAAACACTCCCCCCCCCCCAGATCTACAGTGTAGATCCTCTTAGGGACTTCAAAAATTTGGGCTTCGGCCCATTTTTCTCTTCTAACCCATAAAATTCGCCAAAGTCACAATGTTCGAATGATTTGGAGGTTAACCTTCATGCACTTTTCTCCAGATTTGACGGTTTTGAAGGATCCTCCTTCTCCTGAACATATCCTATGGCCCAACACCATAGTTGTTGTGTTTTTTTTCTCTATTGCCATTTCTTAAACCGTTATACCTCATGTGCTTTTGAACACATTCCAAGTGTTCTCTCAACACCCTTCTGGCACTCTGTACATCAAAATTCTCTGGACTTTTTACTCTGAATTTCTCGTTCATGGCCCATCCATGTTCAATGTTTAAACCATGGATATGAACTTGAATTTTGTCCATTTCAACAACAATTTTTTTCTGAAACTTTTTCTTCAACTTCCACTAAAATGGCCAATCCAGGCTTAGTGTTGAAACCATGCCTCTGAACTTGAATTTTGTCCATTTAGACAACAATTAGTTTCCAAAAAAAATTCTGCAAATTCCACTAACATGGCCCATCCAGGATCAGTGTTGAAACCTTGGCTTTGATACCAATTTGTAACATCTCTGATCATCAACTTCTGTCAGGTAACACTACCTAATCAACTATATCTTTTCTTTTCTTCTCTGATACCATTTTGAGACATCCTCGGCCTTAAACCAATAAGCCAGGCCATGCCACCAAATAACTTTTATGCTCTGATACCATATATATTTATATGCATATATATATATAATGAAAATTAAATAGTTATAACACTCTCTTATACACCTATTCATGCATAAACAACATAAAACATACATGCAATATATACAAACAATTCTAATAACATTATAACTTGATTTCAAGATACACATCATACATAGAACAAATATTTGGTACTTATATTTTAATATATGACCACCAACTACGTGCAGACCTTCCATGAACCTCCCGGCCTTAGACCATGTTGCTCATCACGCTCAGCAGTGGGTCACCCCTGAGCTGGGACTAAACTCCACCAAGCAAGGGATTCCTAGGCTTGGAAAGGACAAAAGGAAAGTCGTACATATCAACAGGAAGGAGTTTCTCCCAGGAGCCACTTATGCCCACAACCCACATGCCCTCATTCCCCACATGCATGTCCCACCCCAGGAGTGTACACCTTCACTATCACAAGTCCATCGGCTTTCCACCTCCCTTCTAGGGTTTTAGCAACAGGCTGAACTGAAAGTCTTATAGTAATGTAGTTTCTATGGGAATCCCTCTAAGAGAACTCACTTCCTCAACACACTCTCTCACCTGGAGAGAGTTGGTCACATGCCTGACAACCTTCCTCTTCTATCCAGCTCCTAAGTCCAGTAGGTAACCACCGCAACAAAAATTGGGTATGGGCTCTGGTAATGATAGCAAGCCACACCATTCCAGAGAAAATGTGGGTAGAAACAACAAAGGCTAAGGCAAGATATGTCTCAGACACTACGTAGTCATGATGTGCTTCATAGGAAAAATGATTAGCTTCATAACATGGGTGTGCGGGTTTTAGAAGTTGCAGAGTTCGATGATGGAGGCAATGGATGGTTGTGTCAAGGCTCTACCTGTTTCAGTGTGTGCATCAGTGGGGAGTATGGCAACCTTCCATAGTGGCGACGATTGCGAGAATGGTGAGGGAACCCCCAACAAGATGACTTTCCCACCTAAAAAATGCATGCGCCCAGGTTGACACATGTCTTCCTGAAGCTGCATGAGCTCCACTTAACACTCGTTCCCTTTCCCCAGGAACTTAGGACAACATAGGTTATGTTAAACCTTAGCCTTTAGGAAATAATAATATAATATTATTCCTTTAGAGGTAAACCATCTAACTTATCCCCTATTCCTAGACACTCCCTTTCCCTATCTAGTGGAGCTTAGTCCCCCATAACTCTTTCTTAGTGGTTGATCTACACGCAACAATGTAATTTTATTAATGATGTGAGTATTTACATATACAAAATCAAGCTCATTGGCCTTATCATCTGGGCTCTTCGACCTAATAAACACATAAGTCTTCAAGCTTATAAACACTTGGCTCACCAGCCTATAAACATAATCACAATTCAGTAGGGGCTCAACCTTGGGGTGTTACATTTTGCATGTATAATTGTCATCATATGAGAAGGAAAATTAATTATATGGTATCAAAGTTAATGGTATGGAGAAATTTTGGAAATTGGGGAAACTTTCTAAGGACCCCACTATCCCAACTGGTGTAGGGGTGGTTGGGAACATTACACTTACTAAAATCATTGCATGTGAGCCTTATATTATGATACAATAGTGATAATGTCATGTTTATCAATGGAACCATTTTCCCTTAATCTTTGTGTACAATCGAAATCCTTATTCCACTACATAGACATTAGGGAAATCAATATTTTTTCGATCCAACACTATTTATAGTTCTTCCTTCCATGAATTTTGTGTTTGAAAATTCTTAAGACATGCATTCAACTACATTCTCCCCTCCATCCTCATGCACTCTTCCTCAAGTGTGTCACTAGGTTTCACTTTTCTTCACCCATGTCCATTTCTTTTAAATAAACACTTTATCTTTGATATTGACTTTCTCTTTTATAACAAGAAAGCAATGATTTCTCCCAACATATTTATTCCTACAATCAATGGAAACCTCTTATTTCTCCTTTATATTCTTCTCTTTATTTTATTTGGATTCTTACGCTATGTCATACATTTTCCTCCAACATAAAAAATATACCACTTTTATCCATCCACTCTTTGGGTTCTCAACAACTCACTAATAGGGAACAATTATCCTTGGGTTATACTCCCCACAATATAAATATAAATCCTTGTTCTCAATGTGGATTTATACCCACATACATACAAATGGTGTGGTGCTAGTAAGGGGGGAACCACCTCTCTAGTCACCCTCAATGGAGTAAGGATCATGCTATATTAGGGATTGTAGGTTGTGGATGAAAACCCCTCACAACCAATGTGGGATATGCAAGAAGGAGACTATATATCCATATAACCTATTCCAAGACAAGATAGGGGTATGTAACTATTGTTATCCCTGTTATTATTCACACACATGCACTAAGCACACAAATGTGGGAGGGGAAGGTTGACCAAGAAATCATCCCTGATAGTGGTGTTCCTGATTAGCACCAAGACAAAGCACATATTATCAGCCCTACTAACATGAAAAATGATAAATTTCTAAGGTTGTTGGCGGGTTATCTCTATATGGTGGCTAAAATTTGAAATTATGAAATGTGGAAGGTGGGAGATTTTAGCAAAGAGAAAAGAAAGAAATTATATCCCAATGCTCTACAAGAATTAAAAATGATACCTTGTGAGGATAAGGGTGAATCTTAGCTATCACTATGTGATGGCTCAAATTCAAACTTGTCCAACATTCAAAATTTTCCGATGGCTAAAGTGGAAGGATAGAGAATTTCTAGCAAAGTGGTTCTAGTTTTTTTTTTAGATATATGTGATGTTAATTTGTTCCTCTAATGGTCGAGAAGGGGTGGAACATATCTCTATATATGTGTATGATTTTACAATGAAATAGTTTAAATGTTTTTGTCTACATCCTCCTCCTCTAGCATTTGCAGGGTCCCTGTACTATATTCTTTTTGTATTGGAAGCACTTCATGTGTGTATATTTCTATGTGGGTGTGCCTCGTGTGTGTGTTGCATTTGTGTATTTTTGTTGTGCATTTGTGTGTTATTATTGTGTTTGTGTCTATGTCATGTTATTTGAATTTCGATTAGATAGACAAACATTATTTCTCAATTAAATGGATATTTGAAGGCTTCTTTATTGAATTGACTCATATCTTCTCTACTCTACTTTGTTCACTCTACTGTATTGTATTTCCATTGAATAAAATTATGAACAAATGAATAGTTTTATCAAAGACACACACTACTCATGGTTTATTCACTAATGACCTTGTTAAGAGGAAATAATGTACCAATGGGATTGAGGTGATCCTCAAATGGATCTAAAAATATTTTCAATGGGTCATGTATATTAAAATTAATGCATTTGGTGTGTGGTAATATAATCCAAATTCATGTCCTTAAGATTACAGATGCACCATTATTTGACAACAAATATTCAAAAATAAGGGAATAGGAAAGTGGTGAGTCCATATGGATTGAATATGGGATAAGACAAAAGGAAAGTGGTGATAGATGCTTGATATCCATGGTGACAATACCCATATTTAGTATTAGGGACTATGTTGTGTGCAAGTGAGCTAACAAATACCAAAACAAAAATGCCTAATTTAAATTTATCCTATGATGATAGTTATTTAACTAAATGAGTTCCAAGTTAAATATTAAATTCCCTTAATATGACATGTCTAATTCAAAAAAACTATATGTAAGTACCAAGTCCTTATCTCTACTACAACAAGGCTACTAATATGAACCATGTCACACTTGAGAATTTCTCTGCACATATGAGAAATATGTCTGAACTATCCATAGTCCCACTCTATTAGATAAGAACACCTACCACCCGTGTCATAATTGATAGTATGGTTCCTAGAGAATAGGACCAAAAAAAATAAATTTTCATTTTTGGAGCTCATAACTCCACATATATGTAATATCAACATATTGTCAAAAGAGAAAATAACTGTGCAAATCTAAAAATGCAAACTTGTTATCTCAACCACTTTTTTAGTGCCTTGACTCCCTGGGATAGGTTGATTAAGTCATTATGTATCTTCCAATATTCTATGTCTTCCATTGAGATCCCTCCACCCTTCCTCTAATCCTAGATTAAAATATATTGTAAAGAAGGCATATTATAGTTCATAGATTATTTCATATCCTCCTTAAACCCTCTAACCCCTAATGTAACATGAATAGTTGTCCAACCTTGTTTCAAAAAGCCTACTTTGAGGATGCACCAAAAATGACAATTCAAGTCCACATCTCAACTCAATAAATAAATCTTTGAAAAAATGTCAAATACAATTATGAATGGTTATATGAATTTAAATTTCCCAAGAACTTGAGCCAATTGACTACACAAAATATGATCTACCTAGGATTTAACAATGAAATATATAGTGTGATCCTTCAATAATGGAGGAGGCCTATTTAAATCATCTCACCCACTAACCTTAATATAAGGAAAAAACAAAAAGGATATTTAGTATAATACACACACACACACACAATTGGGAAATGTTACACTCTAGAAAATAAGGGGCATTTCTCATTTGCATTTTCAAGCAAGCAACATATATGACTTTTTCCTAAATTTCACTTGATGCATTTGATAAATGGGACAAGGTCTAAATTGTCTTCCTCCTGAGAGGAGTTTCCAAAGACATATAGAACAACCACATTATCAATGCTCTAAACAAGTATCTCATACACATGAAATCATAGTGATTCTTATCTCGATAGGAAGGCATTTATCCATTACACAACAACTGTTTATAATCCGATTACATAAATATCCTTAAATCATCTCAAATATACATAGGAATACAAATGCAACAACATGCTTGTAATATGTTGTTCTTACCTTATTACTATTCCTCCAAAAGATCAAGATAATGCTTGGTGTATAACCTCAATAGGGAGAAATATCTTACAATGATTTAATGAGGATAATATAAATCATGTGAAAACCATAATTATTTTCTTTCTAGGCCTATCACATTGGGGTTTTGGGAGCGTTAACAACAAGTGTACACAAAGTCACTAGATTATGGATCACAATTACTAGTATTAAAGAGACATGATCTCCATTGAAATCAAGTAATAGGGAGACATGCATATCCTCTTACATCAAACTCCCCTAGTTATAAAATTATAAGCCGACTAATTAATAGATTCTTTGACTTTGTTTTATTCTACCTTCTCTACTAATCAAATGATGCCTTATCTACCTTCACACACCACCATTCCTTAGGTAAATGATCACATTGTTAGCAAATTATCCTTCATTAAATCATATCAAATACTTGTAGACATACAAATTCATTAATTTTCATATAGCCCCTCATATATTCTCAAATCCCCATAGTCATACAAATTCAGAAACCTTCATGTAATCTCTTAGATCATCTCATGTGGATTTCCAGGTAAGCTTTGATTTTTTTTGCATATATATGGATATTCCTAAATTTCACTTGGTTCATTTGATAAATGGGACAATCCCCAAATCAGTTTACTCCTAGAGGAGTCTCCAGAGGAATACGAACAACCCTGATGATTCTCGATGATCTAAAAAAGTATCTCATACACATGAACTCATGTTGATTCTTATATCGATAGGAAGGCATTTATCCATTACACAACACCTACTTATAATCCAATTATAAAAATATCGTTAGATCATCTCAAATATCCACAGACATACAAATGAAACAACATGCTTGTAATATGTTGTTCTTCCCTTATTAATCTTCCTCCAAAAGATCAAGACAATGCTTGATTTACAACCTCAATAGAGAGAATTATGTTACTAAAATTTAATTAGGATAATAGAAAGCATATAAAACCCATAATTGTTTGTTTCCTATACCTACCACATTAGGGTTTTTTTATCCTTGACAACAACTATACACTAAGACACGGGATTATGGATCAAAATTTCTAGTGTTGACAAGACACAATCTCCATAGAAATCAAGTAGTAGGGAAACATACATATCCTCCTACATCAAACTCCTCTAGTTAGAAAATTATAAACCCACTCATTCATATTCTCTAGCTTTTCTTTCTTTTTCTTTCTATACTAATCAAATGCCTCATCTTCCTTTGTGCACCAATGTTCCTGGGGAAATGATTGCATTTTTAACAATTCCTCCATCAATTTATATCATCTCAAATACTTGTAGATATACGAATGCATTGAAGTGTGTAAAATGCCTTAGATCATCTCAAATCTCCATAGTGAAACAAATGTTGTGGTGCTTTTCATCTCAAACATAGAAATGCATTGATGTGCCCCATGATACTCACTATTATTATTCACACATTCCACATAGAGGAAGGAGGGGAAGAACTAGCAAGAAAGCATAATCACCCAACAATAAATCGACTACTACGTTATCCAGTGGCACTACTTCTATGGACACCATCATATGCATAAGGAACATGGTATATTAGGGCTTATATGATGAAAATGACCAATCTTCACAACCAATATGGAATGGGATGAGGGGACTTATAATTGTAGACCTATTCCAAGACACTACAATATAATCTTATTCAACTATTATTATCCCTATTATTATTTTCAAAGGCATGGAAAAAAACATCAAGCAAATATAAAAGAGAAATGATGAGCAAACAAACATCTTTAATGGGAATTCGTGATTTTGGTCTTCCCAACTTACATGACCAAAACAAAACACATATCTCATTTTCATACTAATATGAAAAATTCATGACAAAAAAAAAGACATATCTCATTTTCCTACTAATATGACAAATTATAGATAGCTTGAGGTTTATGTTGGACTATCTCCTTAAGGTGGTTGAAATTCAAATTCATGAGACATGTTTGAAAAAGAGAGAAGAAAGAACTTGTTTATCAATGTGCTACTAGCATGATTAAAAAATGCTACATGAAGCTGATGCAGGAGCATCTATCCACGTCATCCAGCCAGCCATGTCAGCGGTTTCAAATCGCGTGTTGAAGAGAGGCGTAGCCCTCATTTTCAAATTTAAACTTGAATGCAATTTAATGTTTTAGGCTGTTGAGCCGAGAGTCCGTACTTTTCATAGGTGTAGAATTAGGTAGGCCTTTAATGCTTGAAGGCTGAGATCTAGATCCAATCTGCAGACTAGACATCCCATTCAATGTTATTGAATAGGGTAGGTGAGTTTGGAGGGAAGAACTCGAAGAGCCCCCTCATGTAAAACATCAATTTCGATCTCATTTTCGGGAGAGTTGTAAGAGTTAGAAGAGGCACAAGAGAGAGTGAGTGTGCAAGAGAAGGAGATGAGACCTTGTTACAGGTCATGCTCAAGAACACATTGTAAAACAGGCATTTGCCATTTAATACAATGACACTAGTTTTTCCTGCATATTTTATGTGTTGAATGAATGTCTGTGTGTGTTCTATTTATGCTGTAGATGTATGTTGTAGGTTTGCATTTACAGGGAGTTGTTTTTTTTTCAGGCTTGGGAAGTTCTTTGTGGTTTCATGCTAGGAGGGCATGACAGAGTGTTGCGGACTCTGAATACCAGTGCATAGAAGCAATTATGAACTCTACAGAGTCAAAAAAAGACGTGCCAGGTGGGCATAGGAGATGAAATCATCAACTCGGGAAAGACCTTTGAGGTTGTTGAACACCTCAGAAGGCCAGGTTGTGTAGGCGAGAAACAGTTGCAGATAGAATCTCTGTTGAGTTATGTAAAGCTCTGCCAGGTGGGCATTGAGCAGGTGCAAGGAGTGCACAGAAGAAGAACTCTGTTGTGAGTTCAGAAGAAGACAGAAGCTCTGAGGAGATCTGTACAACTCTGCCAGGAGGGCATTGAGTCAGTGCGCAAACAAGCACAGGAAGAGAACTCTGTTGAGTTCTGGAATTGGAAGAAGAATCCACTAAAGGATCTTCACAGGGTTGTTGAACACCCTGCAGACTCAACAATCAGGCTGCTTGAGTGAAGGATAGCCAGGAGGGCATCCAAGTTCTCCATCTGTAGGAGAAATGAAGAAGGATTTACTTCCTTGGAGGTCTGAGTGTTTGAGAATCTCAGGACGGATAGCACTTGTGTGTGCAAAGACTCTGCAGGAGCGCAAAAGTTGCAGAAACCTTCAAGGATTCGGGAGCAAAGCTCTGGAGGGATAACATTTTTATACGCGCAGGTGAGACTCAAGGTGAAGAGTTTGCAGAGGGAAAAGAAGCAAAGGTTGAAGCCTTTGAACCCTGGAAATTCTTCGAAGTGTTGGAAGAAAAACACGAAGCTCGGGAGGAGCAATAATTACCGTCGGATTGATCTAAAAATGAAGAAGACTTGTATTCTTGAAAATATTTGCAAGTTAAATTTTATGTGTTAAAATGAAAATGGATCAACTTTGCAACACAACTTTAATAGAATTTGTTCATTCAAGATGCATATAAACAACAACAATAATAGTGAACAGAAAACACATAACACAACAAATGATAAAGGAGTTCACCCCTCTCTTGGGCTACATCTCCTGGTCCAGCTTCCAATGGATCATTT